>JAKUAT010000013.1:0-225294 GCA_030566755.1 Entelexis tilneyi | reverse complement strand
AACAAATATTTGCGCAGTTCATCGTTCATAGTGACCTGCTTGTCCGCAATGTCGACGCTCATGTCGAGCATTTCAGGCGTGCCTGCGCTAAGGCACAGCACCACAGCTTCTTCGTAGAGTCCCATAAGTGTATAGATAAACACTGCAGATTCTAACCGCTCATACTTGAGGCACATTCGGAGGACGAAGTCTTGGTCGCTGAATTTTGATGCGTGCTCACGAAGAAATGCTAGTAAAGATGCCTCGGGCTCGTCGTTGAGACACATACAAGTCACTAAGGCGTTGTAAACAGGGGCCTCTGTATTTTCGTGCCGAACAACAAGATGCCGCAAATATCTCAAAGCTTGATTCTCGCTCGAGGGACCCCGATACGTTGCTGCGTACGCCATGAGACTTGGAATGAGCGGCACGGGATCCAGTTCTCCAATACGCATCCAAGATTCTACAGTTTGCTTAGGAGCGTTAGAGAGGAGAACTGAAGCGTGCCTGTGCACGCTGGACTTGTCCTCAAATTGCCGCATCATCTCCAAAGCCTCAGACCACTTCTCATTGGCGACACAGTACGAAATGGCCTCTGTTACGTTACCAGCTTTAACGAGAAGCTCCACGTACTCTGTGAAGCGTCCCTTTTCTTTCAAAATCTGTAGAGTTGTCGGGGCGTCTTGTCCTGCTAAGGGCTTCGCCGCAGGTCGTAAGAAACGCTCATCGCCTAGCTCTGCTAGCCAGCTCGTGATAACAACTTGCTGTGCTTTGAACTTTGTGTGTTCTAGTCTTGTCGTGAGGAGCTCCCTCAGGGCACCATCCTCGCGTTCAAGAACCAGTAGCGCGGCTGGTTCCAGGGGCGCATCACTTTGACCAAGAAGACGAGCGCCCTTATGAGCATCTCCCGTTTCGAGCTCATACTGACCATATTGTTGAAGCACATAGCTCTTCGCAGCTCGACTTTCAGCGACATCGAGCGCCTCCTCAAATCGTTTCGTATCAGAGAGTGCACGCCAAATGCTAGAGAGTTCATTAGCCAATTGAATTTCAAACAGGTCTGAACTTGTATAGTACCACTGCGTGTTCTCTGCTGGATCCTGACTTACACCCCGGACCTTGTCGTCAGTTGGCAAAGGAATCTGTCCCTCCACCTCTTCCGATACCATATTGATGACAGTAACCAACGGATCAGTTGCGTGAAGGACAAATACGTGGTAATCGGATAAAAGAAGCCGGCTAGCATGCTCAATTTCAAGCAGCTTCCACTCGCCAGTGCGCCAGAAGCCAACATGTGTATCGCCAAACAAGGCGGCCAGCGCTTTCTTGTTTGGCGAGCTGATGAGCCCTTTGATACGACCGGGCGTATTGGCTGGGACAGACACGACATTTTGCGGATCTTGAGCGATTGTTGCTCGAAATACCTCAGCGTTTGCAGAATCGCCAGCGTCTCTCGATGCCCCCCATTTGAGCAAACTACGACCGCAACTTATGAACACGTCGCGATCTTGCACAATAATACCACGTATCGGTTCGCGCTTGGTGCTTCTCCAGAGTTCGGAGACATAACGCATGTCGCGCCTGAAATACGTCTCATTCGCTGAAGAATCCACTGACATCTCAATTAAGGACCCTGTACTTGTGCCCAATAATGCGACGCCGCGCTTCCGAGTGTAAAAGCGAGCTGCAGTGGTTGGAGTACCGCGTAGTTTAGACAGATACTTAAACTCTTTTCGAGCTTGGTCCGCGAAGTAAAAGTGCTCGTTTCGCTGCGTTATTGCTAGTAACTGCAAGCCACTATCATCCACATACAGTTGCTTGATCGGACCTGCGTGCTCCACTTGCTTTTTGGGGACCTGAATGTCTTCCACAGAGCTTGGGTTGTCCAGATTGATGCGAACGACCGTTGACGGGCCTACAGCTATGTAAAGCCAGTTGGACGCGACAGCAACGGAAAGAATCGCATCAGGGCTGAACATTAATCGCACCTGCGATATAGACACATCTAGTTTGGGCGGTGGCATGTCTAGGTCTCAAAAGCCTCAATCGCATGCAACCCCACACGTTTGCGGGCACCAAAAGGTTGAAACTACCTTGGCTTGTGATGTCCTGGGGCATGGGATTTGGGACTTGAGACGCGAGACGGTATACGACTAACTAGGTAGTCGAACAGTGCAAGTCCAAAAACAAGTCTGGCAGGAAGTGTCTGAGGCCCACTGATCTAAAATATATGAAGAGCGTGCCTCTGCATCTCCTGGTTGAAGCTCAGGAGCATGTTTTGGCTGTCGAGCTGTCGACTGGTGAAACGTATCGCGGACGTCTACGCCACGCTGAGGATAATATGAACCTTGAGCTCGTGGATGTGACGGTTACGGGACGCAACGGTGAGCCTGGACACATGGACAGCGTGTTTGTAAGAGGGTCTCACGTCAAGTTGATACAACTTCCAGAGGTGCTAAAGTACGCGCCTATACTTCGGCCAGACCTTGCACAGAAGGCAAGAGACACTGCCAAGAACCGACAAAAGTCCAAATTCCATAAAAGTGACGCCTCCAAGCCGCCGCGGAAAGCTGCAAGAATTAGTTGAAGTATGTAGTCATTATTGCTGTGCAGTATGATGCTCACCTGTTATGCTTCACAATAAGGTCGCACATGTGGGGTTAGCACTGCAGCGTAACAGGTGACTGTCATGGTTTCTCTGAGAGTAACGGCTGGCTCTCCGACGGCTATATCGAGGGTCACGCCTAAAAGTTCTTAAATATTTGCTTTTGCGTCTAAGAATACGAGAGGAACCTACGAATCAGGCCCTACCAACCTTTACAGTGAAGACAATCGCATAATTAGCCAACGTTCGTTGCCCCCGGCAGATTTCTTCAGATTCGCCCGAGGTATTGTTCCATCTTTCACCGTGTCACAAGTCTAAGTAATTGGATATTAGTGTCGCCTCTCCTCACACGCCTTGCATCAGCTCCACAAATTCATGCAGATGATGTCCACATTCCGTGACATTATGGCGTGAGGATCACAATCACCTCTTACTGATCAGTTCACCACCAAGACTCTGAATCGTCATTGGGGCTTATTTTTAGACCTGCCGCGGAGAAGACTCGTGTCGAGGATCAACTCGTGATGTTAGGGTTGAACATCGCGCACATAACGGCTCTTGGAACGGCGCAGAATCTGATTCGGCCACACCAATAAAGCCCAGGGCATGTTTGTTATTGCCAAGATTGCTTGAAATATCTCTTCTTGGTGGCATAAGTTGGAAGGCTAATTTTCACGCCAACGAGCTACTCCCTCACGGTTGAGTCCCGCTCGCATTTGTGGGATCCACGGGTCGTGCGGCTCGAGAGAGACAGCACCACTTTTTCCGGCTGCTACCCTAGGGCCTTGAAACTTTGCTTTCAGAGCGTCTCGAACGCGTGTGACGCGTCCGACTCACTAGGGGCCGCGGATCAAGAATCACCCGCGCGTAACCCTGCATGAGCGCGTCGCTCAAAACGCGCCGACGCGCAGCAGCGTCAGTTTCCTCGAGCTATAAAGGAGAGAGGGTGGCCACTTGCACGCGCTCGGTAGGCTCGTTTTGTAAAATCCTCTTATTCAAAAAGACAGATGCTGTCGCTCTACACTCTTTTGACGGCAGTGCCCCTCGTTTATGCAACCAACACAACTAGTGTTTGGAACAACGGCCGCGCCCCCACCCAAGCACCGGAGTCTGATGGTGTAGCTGGTAGGCCCTCTAGTGTGCAGCACACCCCTGCGGGCACCACTTACACAACAACATATGTCACAGACGTGCTGACGACCTTTTGCTCGACGCCAACCACCATTACCAGCAATGGCCAAACAATTACTGTCACTGCTCCTACCACTGTGACTATTACGGGTCCTTGCACAGTTACTTCCACAGGCACAAGTGCCCCCGGCCACTCTTCATCGCCCATAAACCAGGAGGCCGTTGCCACGCAGACGACGACCACCGAGATTGTGAAAACGCTAACGACTTACGTTACTGGCCCAACGACGCTCACGACGAACGGCGGCACTTACACGGCCACTGAAGCCACGACTCTAACGATTACGGACTGTCCTTGTACCCTCACGAAGACAGCTTCTGCGCCGTTCCAGAATGGCACCGTAGCTGGCATTGATACATCGCTGCCGACAGCCTCTTCGACAGCCGTGCAGTCATTTGAGACCTATGTCACCGGCGCCACAACGATCAAAGCAAATGGCAAAACTTACACAGCAACCGAGGCGACAACACTGACCATCACGGACTGTTCCTGCACGGAGACGCCGAGCGCCAATGAGGCGACAAGCACTACTCCCGGCAACGCTGCGGCTGCTACGACTGCCGGTGGTGTCACAGGCACTCACACGCTGTTTGAGACTGAAACCACTCAGATCGTTGAAACACGAACGTCCACTCCTGCTGGCCAAGAGTCCGGCACGCCTACAGTTTACGTCGTCACCGTGACAGAGGGATTCGCTCACGCTGCTCCTGAGTCGTCTAGTCCGGCAGAGGTTGCGACAGGTTCCTCGGAAGAAGCTGGTTTGGCGACGACTTCGGAACAGGCTCCTGTGGCTGGCCCAACTGAGACTGATTTCATCACGACAAAGGTCTACAAGACGCTGACGACGTACGTTACTGGCCCAACGACGCTTACGACTAACGGCGGCACTTATACGGCCACCGAGGCCACGACGCTCACGATCACGGACTGCCCTTGCACCGTGACCTCGCAAGCAACTTCCGAGGGAGCGGGTTCCTACAACGGTACGAACAACGCTGCCTCTGCTTCGGCCTCTTCGCCTGGTGTTGAAAGCGAGCCCGCTCTCGCTAACGGTGCCAGGGTTAACATGGCATCGTACGCGACCGTTCTCGGTGGTCTCGTAGCTCTGGGTTCTTTGCTTCTGTGAACATCGGAACTAAAATTCTAAACACTATTAACTCCACACACTCTTCTTCTAGTACTTATATTGGCCTAGCATGTAGGACGAGGACTGCCCAGGGGGCAGAAGGGTTCCAAAAATTCTCTGCGCGGCTAGAGACCGGCAGAAGTGGTCTTAAGTGTTGATTTTTCAACTAGCAAAAACACAATCTCGGACGAATCCTCACTGATATGCGTAATGCCCGTGCATAAGGATGAAGTTTTAAAGGTGCCCCACGAGCCAGTTTTTATGTTTGAGGGGGTTACTTCATACTGGGTTCATAGGGTAGGGCCGAACACTCTTAGCGGACGAAGTGAGTAAATGGCGCGCTCCAGGGTAAACACACTGGCTTTCATCATAAAGTTTCGAAAAACATATTTACTCATTATGGAAAACATCGGCTGCTGAACGAAACCCTACTTCTTCTTGGGGCTCCGTGTCAACGCTCAATGTCCTATGTGTCTTTCGTCTACCGCTATTGGCATGGTTAGTGCGCTTCACAGAAAGCCGGCCTTGTTGAGGCGTCTTGGATAGCTCTTTCATAGCCGTAATCACGTCTCCGCTTGCGAGAGCTGCCTCATTCTCTGCTGGAGTTTCAATTCTTACCTCTTTGTACTGTGGCTCACATTTAGCCGGAATAAGACGACGAGCGGGCACGTAGCGGAGTTTGAGGGACTCAGCAGCATTGTTTTGTGAGGTCCCAGAGCTCTGGTATATGCGGTCGCGAATGAAGCGGTGGCCTCCGAAAGCATGTGACAACTTTGACTCCTCTTTAGCGGTCATTAGCATGTAGACACTGCCATCACGCTTACGGCCAGTGCGACCCATCCGCTGAATATTACGAATAGGGCTCTGAGACTGGTCGTAACAGACAATCAAATCGACTTGGCCAATATCGAGTCCCTCTTCGCCAATTGAGGTGGCCACTAGAACATTAATCATGCCGCGTTTAAATTTCGCGAGGACCTCCTGTTGCTCCTTTTGTGTCATACCTTTTACTCCGGTTGCCTTATTTGTAGTCGCCTGGCCCACAAAGAGGCTAGCGTTCACAATTTGTGGAGAGCGACGTCCTAAAACCCACAAAATCTCCGCCGCAGAATCACGATACTCAGCAAACACGATAATTCGTGAGTCGGCACTACGGTCTCTCTGAAAATTGTTGACGATATCAACAAGATATTCCAATTTTGGATGGCCCACAAATGTCGGGTCACGGTCATCTTCAGCATATTTGAATGTAGGGCCCCTGTTGACCCCATATATGAGTAACCTTGACTTTCTCATCATTTCACCAAAGCCAGGAGCATTGAGCAGTTTTTTCGCATTGATGCCATTGGACCCCATCAACTCAAGCTCAAGTTGGTGCATCCGCTGGTAAAAAGGCATGATGCCGTGATTCCGCAGCATGAGCATTGCGTAGGCAAACTTGGACATGAGCCCTGCAATTGTCTGAATTTGGAACTTTCGGGCATTGTTGAGGCGCGCCGCTGTTGAAGTCATGTACCGCTTTGTTTCTTGCTGTAGCACAAAGGGATGCACGACAGAGATGTCCTGAGAAGCTATTCCAGCTTGTTGCAATACTCGCATGTGCTCTTTTGTTGCCATTGAAGCGAGCGTCGACAGTTCAAGTTGCGTATGAGATGGCTCCACGACTACTTTCTCCACCTGTCGGGCATGGACATACTTGCGAATGTCCAAGCTCTCCTCGCTGCGGATTTCAGTTGCAGAAATACCCAGCGTCTCAATGAGCTGTTGAACTCCGTCTATTTTACCAGACGGCGTTGCTGTGAGTGCCAATAAGCGGAAGTTCGAATTCACAGCGCTGATAGCTTTTACAACACCAACGTAACTGTGATTGCCTGTGGCTCGATGTGCCTCATCCATCACTACAAGCACAAAGTCGCGCGGATCAACAATTCCTTGTTGCAAATCATTTTCCACGGTTTGAGCCGTGGCAAAAAATATGCGCTTCTCACTCCACTCAACAGCTCTTCGTTTGCGATCCACTACACTCTGCAAAAGAGCAGCTGTTTCATTGATCGAAACGCCACTCATCTCCAGAAAGCTTTGCACCTGTTGGGCAACTAACGGACGGGTGGGAGCTATAAACAGGATCTTCGCTGATTTTGTCCATTTATACCAATTGAGCATAACAACTGTAGCTATGAACGTCTTGCCCAAGCCAGTGGGCAGAGCACAGATCAGGTTCTGCGTAAGAGCTTTGCGAACAATGTTGCGTTGGTAGTCCCGCACCTCCATGTCAATTGGATACTCAAAAACACCGAGCGCTTCAAGGTTCAGCTCGTGATGTATTTGTGGGTCCGCCACACTTGTCCCCTTGCTTGAGAGGTTGAAGTTTGGTGTCACAGGCTGCCGCATTTCTTCTGTTTCAGAGCTATCTAAGGCATTAATTGCCTCACAAATAGCTTTAGAATCCATAATTTCTACGCCGCTAGCGCTCATTGAATCAACACGGGCACGGTCAATTCTGGTGGTTCCGTCATTCCCACAATCGCTCTCAAGAGCTGCAAGCGCAGCCTCAGTGGCGGCCGCATCGAAATTGACATATTCGCCACGAAGTTCATCCTCTGAAGAGTCTAATGCAGCCAGTGCATCTGCCTCTTCTTTAGTGAGCTCATGAGCGCACATAACATCCTCTGCTGAGTGTGCTAAATAAATTGAGGCGAGCGTACTTATTTATATGCGACGCGTTGTTTTGGAGTTGTTCACTGCGCGTGACGCTTAGTAATAGACTCTCACCGGCAGCGCCATTACTTTATGCGTATGCGTGTAGCGAAGGGTCGTGAGCGGTAGTAGGTAGTAGTTACACAGAGAAAACGCTAGTACAGAGGGAAAATCATAGTGCAGCGCGCGCAGTACATACGCTTATCTTAATGAAGACACCAAGCATGCTTGATCCAAAATATAGCTACTTATCCTGAAATTTACCGCTGCTCATCGAGGACTACTTTCTAGCGAGACCTGTCAGATTTCAGACCTGGGCATAATTACTCAAGCTCATTCTTGAGCCAACTCTACTTGGCACCCGATTTGGAGTTCTGGAGGTTGACATTCCGTGCTCGTCAAACGTATCGAGAAGAATGCCAGCGTGTGGATAAGAGTATCCATATCCAATGCGGTCTGCCGTGCGATCGAGGGCAGACTGTTCGAGATTAGGCAGCCATGTCCGTAGTTTGCGACGCAGCTTGCGCAACCTGTGGGATCTCATGAGCTTCTCTTTGTAAAAAGCCGCAATTATACCAAGCACAAATAAGAGGCAGAGGAACAAAATCCAAGGATGCCTGCTCCATGAGGTCTGCTGCGCTCTACGAATCTCTTCAGCTGTTGCAGTCTCTCCACCCCTAAAAAACTGTCCGTCAAGGCTTGTGAAGCCGACCTCGAAGTTTTCATGCCCAGCACTGGGCTCAATTTGTGAGGAGGCATACAACACAGCTCGTCCCATTGTCCACGAGACTTCGGTCCCATGAATGTCCGCAGCAGATTGGAAAGTGTCTTGGAAATTGTGATCAAGAGCCTTGTTGTCTGGGCTCAGAGGAAATTTGAAGCCTTTGTTTAGTACGGTCAACACCCAAGCGCTTTTGAAGCAGGTTCTCATGATTTCGTTCTCCGATAAGGTACTACCGTCGCCTTTAACGTACTTCCCCTCCTCAATGTTTTGCTTAATTTCAGCCCAGTCGCTGCTGCACAGCTCACCAACCTTCGCTTCGAGAGTTGTGTAGTCAAATTTGCCGTTATTCGCAAACAAGTCTTGCAAAGTATACCAATACTCGCTCACACCTACAAAGCGCTTCCCTTCAAGGGTGAAGTCGGGGACATGGACGCCGTCGAACAAGCACGGCTCGTCAGAGCAAGGAACGCCAACATTTAGCAGCTTGTTAACGCGAGCCTCGCATTCGCCCCACAGCCCACTTCCGGCAAAAATATATTCCTTATTGTTTGGCATCACGACAATTTCATGCGCGTTCTTGGGCATGCACGGATCCAGCACTGGAATTGCTTGATGCTTCTCCTCGTATGGCTGCGTGCTCTCCTCCGGGAGCTCGTTGATTATTTGATCTCGAAGACGTACGCGCGCTTGATTAGCACCGTATCCGAGCCATGTTGTGACAAAAACATGCCACTGCACGGGGTCGCCCCCAACTGTTCGTATTTGCAGGGTATGCAGGTCATTTATATGCAGGGAGTCTTTATCGGCTGCAAAAGCCAGCTGCGCAGAAGCGCCGCCCATGTCAAGAAAGCCATAGGTGTCTTCAAAGTTGTCCCACCGTAGTGATGGCTGCGAGTGCACGAGATAGTTGAGCCCGAGCCAACCGTAGAGACCCTCTGCCTGGCCGTCGATCATGGTGACATGGGTGTCGCAGTCGGGCACGAGAAAGTCAGTGTTTTTCTGTAAATATGAGCATACAGTGTCCAGAATTTCCGCGCGATCTGTCTCGGGCAGTAACCGTAGGCCTGCAGTCGCCAGGAAGTAAAAAGGGGTTTCCCGTTGTTGACGAGGGTCCGTAATAATGTCCTCTGCTTTGCGAACCAGCGGCTCCAAATGCTGCTTCCAGATATGCGAGATGTTGCCTTGAAAGCTCGAAACGCCGGGCTGAACCTTGTGCACCCAGTCGCCCATCGTACGAACAGGTAACAGTGTGCCCCCCATTCCTCGGGTAGAGACTTCAGCGAGATATGTGGCCGGATCTTGCCATGTGTAAACGAAAACACGGCTGCCACTCGACCCAGCGTCGACAATGACTGCGTGCTTCATGGCCAACAACACAAGGGAAGATGGTAGTAGATCAGGCACGTGGCTTTACTATCGGGTGAACCTCATACGGAAAATACACATTTTCTCAGCAGAAAGCTATCAAGAAAAGCTCTACAAGAAAGCCGAATGCATGAATCCTATCTCCTGAGCTGACATTATATACTCATATACTTTTTACAGAGTGTGGCCGAGTGGCTATATAAGTTATTTCACAGCAGCGACGAATCAAACTTGTCCAATCGTCTGTTCCGGATTATCACAGCTGAGAAGTGCTACCAGCGATTCGTTCCAGTCGCCTTTCCCATAGTATCGTAACCGGGTCATTTGCTGCTGTGTGTTAGTGCCCATGCGTGAATATAGTTTTCCTAGTGACTTCATATCGCCGGCAATAGATGAGGCAATACGGGGCGGCAGCCCGTGGACGACAGCGAGAGCCTCTGCAGTGATCTCTGGTACTGCAGACTTGCTGCGGACAGCACCACCCAGACCTTCAAGAGACGCGTCCGTCTGCACTCGATACCGCGAGAAGCAGAGATCTATAATCCAATTCACTATAATCTCGGCCGCCTCTGCCGTGTTTCGAGGATACACAGCTCGAATTCCGTTTTCAACAAGCAGTCGCACTTGTACCTCGTTGAAGTAGTGTTGTGGAGGTGGCTGCTCGATAGCCACGTCGCGCCCATTGCTGTGGTCTACAACGCGTTGTCGAAGCCGCCGGTCGTACGCAGCCATCATTTTGCGAAATTGCAGGTGCACTTCAGGGACGACGTACATTATATCGAACGTTGCAATGCATACTCCGCTTGCTCTGATGGTCTGAGAAATTTTGTCAAAGAATGCCTTACGACTCGCTCTGTCCAGCTTTCCGAGCGTGTCGAGATGGCTTGCATGAAGTACGACAATGTGCGTATTCATGACCTCTGTGTGCGGAGAGGCCTTTATAAATAATTGCTGTTCGCTTTCCCATGCATCACTAAACTCGCCATGTACTGTGATGATAGCCGACACTCCTTCTAACTCCACGGCGGATGGAGTGGGCTCGCAAGAGGCTGTCACTTCGGCCGTAGCGAACGCATTCTGCAAGAGGGTCGACCAATGGTTATCGCGTTCCCATATCAAACATTTGCAACCTATGCATGCCTTTTTGCGGTCCGTTACAAGCTTTAGCGCCGCGGGAGTACTGACAGTTTTGGCTGCTTTAAAGCGCTTTGGAGCTGTCGTCGCTCTTTGTGTACCACGCCGGGATTTCGAGTTCGCCGCGGGTTTCCGGGTTGCAGAATCATGAGCACTGACGTGGCTGTTGGGATCAATTGCGTTTAATGCGGCTGGCGATGAGCAGGATTTGTGGGCAGAAAGAATGGGACTGCTCGTCAGGTCGAGACGATGGGTCTTGGGGGGCGGCGTACACCCTCGTGGCTCTAAGCTATCTGCCTCGGGTGACAGTAAGCTTTTGCATTGTTGTTGCTGCGGGTGCACCGGCGCGCCAGGAATACGTTGAAGCGGCGAGTGGGGTTGCGACGGAAAGAGCGCGATAGGCGACGAAGAAAGCAGATCAATGACTTCTGGCTGCACCCGCTTTACTGGAGTTACAGCTGGCGGTTCCACGTCATCACTGCTAAGCAGATTGACCTCGAACATCAATGCTGTCGGTCTCTTCAGAAGCTTTGTTTGGAAACGCGTGCGCAGTTACACATTCAGGGTAGGGGTTGTACGCGATCTCAAATATTGGAAGATTCGCTATGCATAGTGCCAAACTTTAGGCAAACGTGGTCTGGTTCAGCGAGAAAAGAGCCGCAGCACCGTTAAAAAAGTTAAGCATTCTATCTGTCATAATTCGTAAGCTAAGCTGGAATATGCGCCTCACCATGTCTGATATTCCTCATAGTAGCCCATGCGCTTGGCGGGGTGCGCCTTTAGCGCATGTGCTGCTAGGTCTCTTGTCATGTCAACAAGGGCCGGAGGTCCACAGCAGGTAATAGCTAGCGAGCCATTAGCATCCATGAACTCCCCAATTAAAGCTGGGATGTCGGGCCGCCTTCCGCGGATTACAGCAACGCTAGTCTCCCCAGGGAATCTGGATTCATTAAAAGTGCCGTAGGTCGACGTGGAACCACCAGTAACATAAATCTGTAAGCACGATTTCGAGAGTCCCGCTAGTTCTTTGTGAAAGGCGCGGATGATGTCAAAGTCGCGCGCGACAACAATAAGCTTCATCATTGGCATTGGGGTGTTGAGAACGTAACTAAGCGGCCCTGGTATTCCACTGCCACCACAAACAAAGAGCTTGTTGTCAAAGTGTGAGACTGGTGCCGACTCACCGTATGGACCCTCGACACAGACTTTAACAGTACTTAGGCCAAGGGGTTGCTTTACTTGTGCCAGCAGTTTGTTCGTGGCTCCCTTTTTTGCCTTGATGACGAGAACAATATGGTCGCCAAGATCGACGAAGGTAAACGGATGGGATTGCCACCATGTTGTGGGGAGTAATATGTAAAGAAAGATGTACTGCCCGGGCAGCGTTTTCCAGCCACAACTAGGTTTCGGAATCGTGAGACGCATAATATCCGGCTCAAAAGCATCTACTTGAGCTCGCACGCAACCGCCGAACACTAGTATTCGTTTGAGCCGTAGCAGCTTCTCAAGAATCCAGAGGGCGACAGATACGTAAACCCATTTGCTCCATCCTAGTACTTTCACATGCTCCCACGCTAAGTAGAAGAAAACGCCTGCTAGTACAGCATGAACGACGAGGAACAGTTCATACCACCGGTGTCGCAGGACTCCAAATGCTAGCAAGCATATCAGTGTGCCTACAACCAGGGCGCCTCTGCCGCAAACCCAGAGATGCGACTTCCCAGCATGTGCAAGGTATCCACCCAAATACGCTCGCACCAGAAACACTCCACCATGAACAGTAGCATCAAATACCATGAGCCTACTGATCCACTTGTGAAGCACAATGGACGTTGTATAATGGAGCCCCGTTAAGCCCTCGAACATGCTATTGCGCCCGCTGAAATATATAATCAATGGAAACTGCGCAAATGCGAGGAGACCTGTTCGACAGCCAAGGTTCTTAAATATTTGCATTGTGGTATTCTCGAGCGCTTCATTAGGGTCGAGTTCGTAGTTGAAGAACAAGGCCACGGTGTGCGCGGCAATAAATCCAGCAATGATTCCAGACTCAAGTCGCGTAGGTAGAAGCCCACCTGGGGCCCTCACTACCGGCTGTGCGTGCTTCTGACGTAAAGTCGGTAGTGTCCAAGAGCTACGAATTCGGTTGATCATGGCCTTAGAGAACAGAAGCGAGTGGAAATGGTGCACTGTAATCGCCACCGTGGAAATAATCGCTAAAAATGCGTACAGGTACACCGATGCAGCATTGCTGTTGTCAAGATTACGGAGTGAGACTGACCAAGCTTGGCGGAGTGCCTCTCGGCGTCCCCTATTAAATTCAATCGGGGTGAATCCTGGATTTTCAAAGAGTCTTCCTGTCTCTAGATATTGTGAGGCGTTGTTAAAGGATAAATTAAACCGCTCCTCAGTGAAAAACACGTCGAAAGTATCCTTGCACCGGCTATTCATCTGCCTCACACATAGAGACCTAGCCTTTTGAGAAAAAGCCGTCTCCTTTTCCGACAAGCACTGGTCTATACAAGTCACCCATGACCCTATCGCAGGTTCATATAGACACATAGCGGCATAAAACTCCTGGTTTTGGAAACCCCATGTTACATTAGCGACGAGACTCGCACAAGCATACACAGAGCTCTTGGCAAGCACGTTTATGGTATCAGCATAAGCAGCAGCAGCTGATAGTGCCCAAAGACGCACTTTCATCTTGCTAGTGGATCTCGGCGATGAGATTGATAGGGTAAATAACTGTGCATGTCACAACACGTGCATGCATGTAACCTGGGTGAGGGCCCATGCGAAGGCGTGCAGCCTCGGAACAGCTTGATGATGGTCAGCTTTCGCCCGCCCTCATCATCAGATGAGCAGGGGTACTGGGTGGAAAAAGCTCTGCATGCATTTCCTGCAGTATCTTAATTAGATAGGAAAATGCGTGAAGTGAGTATTCTTTTATATATAGTATGTGGTCATAAATCGTTTAAATGAGCTCGTCAGTTATTGTCTGCCAAAAGCTGCGTTTCTTTAAGGGCTCATGATGGCTCTCAGCGTCTTTTGAAAGCTGGAATGGGCTGTGATCAGGATGGCTGCGTACTTCCGCCGTGTGGTTTGGTGGGAGCTTGGGATCGAAGGCCGCCGAATTCGACTTCTCGTCCGGAGTAGAGACATCGTCGATGGCACTGCCTGGCTCAACTTCAGTAGGATCTTGCTTTTCGATAACAAGAGACTGTTTCTGGGAGAGATGCGGATTAGGACTGACAATAGCAAAGGCGAGCAGGGGTACTCCCAAGCACATACCAATAATGATCAGCAAACGCTGAACGTGACGATACGCCAACAGCATAGCCTGGCGTTCGGGCGTGCCAACAGGGTATTCGAGGATGGCAGTAAGCGGTGACTCGTACATGAAATCTGCTGCCGTCTGGTTGATTGGTCCCACTCTGTCTCTCAACTGATTTGGAAGGACTTGTGTCCAAACAGCTCCAGAGACCGCTGTTCCGAATCCCGATCCCACTCGATAAAGCGCAAGATACATTCCCGTCGCAACACCCATAACTTCGTGAGGTACGAAAGCCTGGATGATTGCCTGCGCCGGATATGGGAACATTCCTCCAGCAATGCCCAAAGCAACTTGTCCGCCAATGATCCCGGAGTGTGATCCACCGTCAGTTCCACCGCGGTAGTGGTAGAGGATTCCGAAAGCGCAGATCCAAAGTGAGCAGCCCAAAATCATGAATATTTTGATGCGCTTCACAAAGTAGATGACAAGACCCGTGATAGCGCCGGAAATAACACTGGCGAATGAGTACATTGAGCTGATGCGCGTTGCGCTGAGAACGGACTCGTCGAAAGAGACCTGCAAGATTGTATACAGGTAGTCCCCTTGCATATACCACGAAAAGTCGAGAAAGAGCGCGATGCCAATCGGCGCCCAAATCGCACGGTCCTTGAGACGCCAGAGCGGCAGAATCGGATGCGGTGCAAAAAACTCCCACGCGATAAAAGCTGGAATGCATACGAAACCGACAACAAGCGGGGCAATGATGTAACCCTGCTTCCATTTCTCCGTGAGGCCACCAGCTAGAGTGAGCGGCGCAAGCAGTAAGGCGAACACGGCAATCATAAGAATTGCACCAACAACGTCGAGCAGCCAGAAAAGCTCATAGCACATTTTCTTGAAGCCAAGTTGCTGATAAAGGGTTCGCGTATGTTCGCCGTCGAGTAGTCCACGCTTCTTCGCTCTGTAACTAATAAACCATAGCTCAAAGAGCAGCGGGATAGCACAAACAGTGTAGATTATTGTCCACATGCCAATACCCCACTTCCACGTAGTATTCGCGAGAACAGTGGACGTTAAGTTGCCACTAATCCATGTGTTGATGATAAAAGGAAGGGCTGGAATGTAACTGAAGAAAACACGAGAGCGGGTGCTGGTCAGGTCAGCAATGAGAACCTCAACAAGCAGTTGGATCATAGTGTAGCCAATAGTGTAAAGGACAGCACCGCCGCTGAATGTTGGTATGTTTCCCGCAACTGCTTCCACGATTGTTCCCAGCACATAAAAAAAGATTGAGACACACACGACTTCTGTACGTCCAAAAACATCGGCAATTTTGGCAGCTGTTGGTTGGGCAGCAGCGCCGATAATAGTCTGGAAGACATTTACCGTCGAGGTAAGCGAGTGCTCTTTAAAACTGTTCGTCGCAAATGTCTGATAGGTGAACCGCGTCTGGCCATCCAGTCCATACACGTAAGAGATGAGGAAGATGCTAGCGAAGAGAAAGATGCGGTCATAGATTGTGATCACCTGCGACATGGCCTCAATTCTCTGCACACCAGGCGACTTAGCGTCGCCCAAAGAACGCACAGGCAGGTTCCAGCGTTTCATCGTTAGTTTGCAAGTTTTCTCACCGCATCGCCTTTTAAGCTTTAGTCTACAACTTTTTCATGTATGCAGAATTACGCTGCATATGCACTCGGGCACCCTGGGCCCTGAGAGATGGTTTTGCAGCATCGGGGCGCCGCAATAGCTCAGGTACTTTGAAAATTCTGAAGCTGTTATCGCAACTTGTCTGAAACTCAGAATGTCTTAGAATCGGGTAAATTCTGGCGATAGCGCTCTAGGCGCTGCTTATTCGCTACTATGGGACTCGCAAGAGCCTCCTCACCCCACGGGGAGCTAGCGTCCCATTGTCACTTCGGCTGAGGCCGGCCAGATGATGGAGATTAGGGTAATATTACCTAAGGAAGTTGACTGTGCATCAGAGGGCTAGGTTGCAAATCAGCGAGATCTATGGTTAGGATGTTCTTTGCCAAGCCTTTGTGCGGCTCGGTAGGGTGACGAAATGACGAGATGGCTACGGCCTAGCTAGAGAGAATATTCGACAGAAATACTTGATGGTATTTTTTTTGCTCTTGCGAGAACGCGCGTTTTCTATGCTGTGCGGAAAAGAGCCGCGCATCAATCAAAACTTTTGTACCGAGCCGTTCAAGCCATTCAAGCCATTCAATCGCTTACAAAAACATGAAAGCTGCTCGGTAGTGCAGTACTTTAACCTGTGGATTCCATGCTGAGGGTCATTTTGCATTCGGTTTATCGATCCACTCAACTTCGCAGTCTTACTTCACGGCTTCCCTCAAAAGCGCTAAAGGTATGATAAGCTTTGATCTTCCATGTAGCATTGTCTTAAGATCTCTAAGCTGTGGTACTTCCCAAGCTACCTGCTTAAAGAAGTGTATTCGGTGTTGCGTTCAGCAAGCCTGGTTATTTACACGCCACATACATGTACGTGCTTAGTCATCTTCGTTGTAGCTGCGGCCAAACCCAGGTGAATACAAGACTTCCCGTCCGATCAGTCCTATTTAAACACCTGAGGGCCTTACCAAGTATTGTAGTGGGAGACCATACGAGAACAAAAGGTGCTGCAGTTTCTTTTTTACTTCGTATTGCAACCCTCAATCCTTCAGGCCTCAAACTTGTAATATCTCCATAAAACCCAACGATCCGGTGCGTTAGCAATAGGTTGCGGCGAGCTCTGAGATCTCATAAAGTGCTCAAGCTGAAGTCGTCGCCGGCTGTGGCTTTGGCCCTAACCCTGGAACAACGGTCCAGTTCCCCCAGCACAGCCTGACCCGCTACTACGCTGAGGAACTCAACTTCCGTGGTTCACTTATGGCCCTGTCTTACAACAAGGCCGAATTGGATGGCCATGTGAGCTCTATGTTCGCTCGCATGGCCCGCTCGCATCCCGATCAAGCTCTTGAGGGGGTTGAGAAGCCGCTCAGCTCGGCTCTGGTTCATGAGCACTCCACGCTCGCAGAAGCAACAGCGGACGGTATGCAAACTGCGCAAGAAAAAGTGAAGCCGCGAGTAGTTGTTATTTCAAGAGCCACCTCTGTCTCGGGATCGCCAGTTTTTTTCGTGCGCAAGGGGCGCCAGAACCGTGACGGATCGGTGCAAATCGGCCGTACTTGGAAGCTGGAAGAGCTAGTGCATCTCGATACTGTACCTCAAAGTCCACGGCTGCTTGTTCTGGGTTTCCGGAAGCCTTACTTCTGGCTGTTTGGGTCGGGCGAGCAGAGGCAGGAATTCGAGGCAACCTTAAGGTATTACTACAAGGAATTAACCGGCAGACTCCTTCCTGAGTCGGCTCCGCCTCCAGTACCATCAGTCTCACGAAAGCGAACTGTTTCGAGTCCAAGACCGCCAGCGGCTCCGTCCCCTCAGTTACCTGGAACACCTCCTTCGCAGCCACCATCTCAATTTATGGCGCCGCAACAGCCGCCTCAATTTGTAGCGCCGCTACGAAGGGGCAACTCACAGTTCTCACACGAATCTTCTAGTGACTCGCTTCCCATGAAATCACCGCTTCGCAGCAATTCCGTATCGAGGCAGCCGTCAGCAAGATCGCTTCAGCGTCCAGGAGGGGGCCTTCCCATACCACCGGTCACAGATCAAGGAGAGGGTATGTCACGGTTGTCACCGGCGTTCGAGCCGGAGGTACCTCCCCCGTCAATTCATCGTCGCGAGCAACGTTACCGGGAAGAAGCTGCGCGTCAGGCTGAAGCTGCGCGGCAAGCCGAAGCTGCGCGCATGGCGGGGGAGCTTTCGGAATCTCGGATTGCTCAAGAGCAATATGAGAAGCAGGAGCTAGCAAGGCAGGAGTTAGCAAGGCAGGAGCTAGCAAGGCAGGAGCAGGCGAGCCAGGAGAACCGTTACAGACAGGAGCGCCGCGAACAAGAGCAGGCTCAGCTCGAGCAAGCCCAAGTAGAAAAAAGGCTTCAAGACAACCTTCGCTCAGATCATGGGCATAGAAATCAAGCTCGCCAGGCGGCGAAGCCTGAAATTCATGATGTTGTAAACCAAGAGACTGGTTCGAGACAAGCCGTCGCTTCAGGTGGCCTTGGATCTCCTGAGACATCTCAGCGACAATCAGAGAGACCAAATCTTAGAGTTCGGCCTCAACATCTCAACAAACTGGCTCAGGAACAGCTTCAACAGTGGGAACAGCCCACGACTCCGGTGAACCCGCATTTTGTTCCAGATTTTGTGTCTCCTGGATCCCTCTCACCCGACCCGGAACTACGTGCTCTTCGAAATGTCAAGCACAATAGACAGAAAACCAGAGGCGGTGAGAATGAGCCGACGCGCGAAGAGATTATGATGCATGATCTCATGCTGCTTTTTGACGAGTTCAAATGGTCTGGCAACAACGTGAGTGTCTTAGAACATAGCATACAAGATCGTCTGGATGAGCTGTCTGATCAAACATTTGCAAATGTCGTTGATCTCGATTCGCAATTGGACGAAATCGACAATCTCGTTTCTTTGAGTATCAAGGAATGCGACTCTGTAGACGAGAAGATGCAAGCAGTCGCTATGAACCTTGCTGGTGTTGGTGACGAGATTGCACATATAAGTGGGCAAGGCGACGGCATGCAGCTTACGGCGGTGAACTACCAGAGGCTGGCTAGCGAGATTGAGTCACTTTTGGCTACAGTAACATTGCCGCAGTCAGTGATTCAGAGCATAAAGAACCCGACTTTTGGAGAAGCCGGAAATTCTGAGGCGGCCGCAAATCTGGCAAAAGTGGAAGACCTTCTCTTGGAATTATATCGTGCAGTTAAAGTCAGCAGTCTGGAAAATGAGTCTGGCGTTGGAATGGGCTCTATGCGTGTTCTCAAAGAGCGAGGTCACATCATCGGAGAAACAGCAAATGACTTCAGTAACAAGTTTTCGCGGTTCGTATTGAAATCTGTGAACGACATCTCGCAAGGAGCCCCTGTGATAGACGCGCCTTATGATCGGTCCCTGGAAATGCAGTTGTTCTCGTGGATGTATATGTATAGCGGGTGCATGCTGTTTTTGAAAGAGACATCTTCGCGCATCTACCGAGCATTGTTCAAAGAGTATCAACGCTTACTTCGCTCAAGCTACGAACGCCAATTCACAAGTTACAAGACCTCATGGATCCAGCAACTCAGTCATATAGTCGGGAAACGCGCATCTATAAGGTTGCATGCTGATAACTATGGCCCATCTGCCAATCGCAAATCTAAATCGGGAGAAGAGATTCCTGGCAGCGATACCTTAGGGTCCTCCACGACTGCCTTGGAGCCTTTGACGCTTCCATCAGACTCGCTCCAACGTCTGCATAACCACCTGACCAATTTTGTTGACCAACTGTGCTTTCATGTCGCGGCTCAACAACGCTTCATTGTCGAGTTTTTCATGCTTGATGAGGAAGGCAAGCAGCAGTTTGATGCTTTCGTGGTCCAACAACAGCCTCTGCCCAAGGGACGTCTTCGGAAGCAGCAAGAGCATGAAGCAAAGCTTTTACGGATGGAGTTCTTTGGGATCGATACGCCCGAGTCTGCTGCATACGTAGTGTTGACTGTGCTCCGCGACCGAATATTTGTCAAGCTGGGTGAGATTGCAACTGACGCCGTTAAGGCTCTCACAAAGTCGGCAATATTCGAAAGCGTTTACATGACCGTCATCATCGATCTGCGCATCCACAGCCTGCGTAAATCAAGCCAGCAGTACTTGACGTCGTTACTTGAGCGCTTGTTCAAGACGCTATCGGACTCATGGGACGAAATGTCGAAGCAGCAAACGCGCAGTATCCTGAGTGCCCAATACGTAACCAAAAAGCGTGTTGGCGTCCTTCCCGTTGTTGCACGATTTACTGAGCACATTAGTATCGTGGAGCGGTCCATCACGGCTGCGTTACTCAACGAGAGAGAGAAAGGCAACGTGAAGTATGATTACGAAGGTGACTCGGCGCGAGAAATGACTGACAAGACGCACGAGACTCTTTTCCGTGCCATTGCTCAGGGATTCCAGTTAGGGTCAACACCTGCTGCGACAGGTCACCAGACCGCCGCGGCCCGTCTCAAGGCCGCCGCAAGAGAAACCGCTGGTACCGCTGCAACGGGAGAAGAGGCAAAGGAACTCCTGAACCGGCACGTGGTGATGATCGAAAATATGAACCGCATTGTGACTGACCTTGAGCGCTTTGGAAGTGTCGGCGTTCAGCGTATCGTCCTAAATGCCAACCAACATCTCAAAAAAGAGCTGGAAAATTATGTGAACGATGTGATCATGCGGCCATTTGGTCGTGTCATCAACTTCTTGGCCAACTTTGATGCGCATTCAAGCCAGTCGTCTAAAGAAATTGCGAGTAGCCTGAAGAGGTCGCTCAGCGGTTTTGATGGCAAGGAGCTTCGGAAGGGCACGGAGACGCTGCGCAAGCGTATGGAAAAGCATTTCTTGGGGGCGGATCCGGCTCTTCAGGGGAGAGTCTGGAAAGCGATAGGTGCTCAGTACACTGCACATTATCAGCGTCTTCAAAGAATTGCCCAGCAGCATGATGCGCTGGCCTATATAGAATTCACCAGTGGCGACATTGCAAGTGCTTTCCGCTAATCGCTGACGTCCTTAATAATTACTGCATGCATTTAACCGAACCTCTTGTATTCCCATGAGTTGAAAAAATGTAATACCACCGGAATTGCAACACACATGAAGGTTCCTGATAGCTTGTTACCGAGTGGCGGCTTGGTAGCGCTACTAAACCGCACACCAGATGGGTCTACTTCGACTCCAGCGCATGTGACGAAAACCATTATGTAGGGTTTTTTTGCGAGCGCGTATCTTGTGAAAGTGAAATTTCCGGCAAGACCGCCATGGGGGCAAACCAGAGTTCAGTGGCTGCTAATGCCCACATCAGGGAGAGTTTGTATGATATATTACAAGTATCCAGCAGCGCAGACTCTAATGAATTGAAGAAGGCTTACAGACAGCGTGCGCTTGAGTTGCACCCGGATAGAAACTACTCAAACGAGCAAGAGGCAACAGAGCTG
Organism: Entelexis tilneyi; assembly: GCA_030566755.1. Taxonomy (NCBI): domain Eukaryota; kingdom Fungi; phylum Ascomycota; class Dipodascomycetes; order Dipodascales; family Trichomonascaceae; genus Entelexis; species Entelexis tilneyi. The sequence goes on along the minus strand of JAKUAT010000013.1, from coordinate 204,110 downwards.
TTTGCTCGCGTCCAGACGGCATATGACATTTTGAATGACCCGCGTGAACGCGAATGGTATGACAATCATCGGAAAAGTGGCGTCTATGATAAATATGAAGGAGGGATAACAACTGCAGCAGATGTACGAGCAGCGCTCACGCACGAGTTGCGTCCGCAATCATCCAAAACTCCATTCAATTTTGACAACATAGCAGCTCACTTTGAAAAATTAAAACATGAGGAGCAAGAAGCTGCTTTTGAGCAGAATGTTGAGCCACCAGCTATCGTTGACGCCCTGCCTTTCGGTACCCGCTCAGACAGCTGGTCTGACGCGCAGAAGTTCTATAACGTTTGGGGTGCATTTGCTACAGTCAAGTCATATTCGTGGGAGGACATCTATCCGTCACATCTTGCTACGGATCGGAAAACGCGGCGTCGGTTTGAGCAACAGAACAAGAAGGTTCGCGACGCCGGTCGCCGGGAGTTTAATGCGGCTGTGCGCTATGCCGTATCAGTACTTCGGCAAGCTGATCCACGGCGTCCAGAGCCCACCCGTGTGTCTAGGCCCGCAGATCCCAAGCCCGCCAAAAGCATGGAGGTCGGCGAGTTCGTTGAGCAGGAGTGGCAGCAGCCTTCTGGAGAAGCGTCTCATGCTGTAGAGGATGATCTTGAGTGTGTTGTTTGTGAGGAGAAATTTCACTCCGTGTATGACCAGCAGGACCATGAAAAGTCGGCAACCCATCGGCGAGCTCTTGAGGCCATGCGTGCTCAGCTGCTTATAGACGATGAGATCCTAAGCGGCAATTCAAGCCGCGAAGGTGCGCTAAACGACGGACTTCGTTCAAAAGTCGAGGATTTGACGATATCCAGTCTAGAAAGCGACTCAACAAAGAAGTCTGGAAAGGCAAAGGCAAAGGCAAAGCGGAAAAAACAGGGCAGCAAAGATATCACCCTGACCTGTGGTACTTGTGGCGAGCAATTCACAGGCAATGCACTTATGGAACATAAAAGAATAACACGACATCCTTAGAAGCAGCTTTCACTCTAGAAAACTCGTCTCTGATGTTTCAACGTCGTCTTGTGCAATTACAGAGAGTGTGTTGGCACTAAAGAATAAAGCGAGAGTGCGATATTGAAACACACTTACAGCATTTTTATCAATCGATATTTATACGATCAGTCTCTTGATACGCACAGGATAAGAGACCGCTTTGTTTTATCTGTCACTAATGATCACCAGAGTTAAATATGTTCAGATCAGACTCTGACTTTGCCGGGCGCATGTCGCCATTTAGCTCACGGCGACGTTTGTCGAGCTTTGCGAGAAAGTCTTCAGTAACACCTGTGACATATCGGCCATTGAAGACACCAATTTCGAAACCTGTGATCGATAACTCAGATGGGCGTACAGCAGCACGCTCGCATGCCTCGACAAGCTCCTCGATACCCTGATAGAACAGCGCGTCACAGCCTAGGGCACTCGAAATTTCCGATACGCTCTTTTTGTGAGCAACCAGAGCCTTCGAGTCGGCAAGGTCGATGCCGTAAATATGATTGAACCGAATAGGAGGCGCACAGCTCGCAAGATAAACAGCTTTGGCGCCGGCCTCACGAGCCATTGACACAATTTCGTACGAAGTCGTACCACGGACTATACTGTCATCAACAAGCAGCACACGCTTCCCTTCGAACTCGTAGCGGTTCGCATTGAGCTTGCGACGTACACTCGAGCGGCGCTCACTCTGGCTTGGCATGATGAAAGTGCGCCCAACGTATCGGTTCTTTACGAAGCCCTCTCGGTACGGCAAGCTCAAAGCCGTTGCTGTCGCGAGGGCCGCTGGGTTTGAAGTATCAGGTACGGGAATCACCACATCAACCGCCTCTCTCAACGCTTCTAAACTTCCGAAGCCGCGAATTATATTCTCGGCTAGCAGATTGCCCATCTCGATGCGCGATCGATAAACTGAGATTCCATCAATGACAGAATCGGGCCTTGCAAAGTATACGTATTCAAAAATGCAGGGCGAGTAGGATCGTGGCTCAACAATTTGGGCCACAATGGGGCTAGACCCCGTGTTTTTCGTCATAATCACGGCCTGGCCTGGAAGGACGTCCTTGATGTTTGTGAAACCGCGCGCCTCGAGTGCAATATTCTCGCTGGCGAACATATAGTCCATACCATGTTCAGATAGTCGCTCTCCATAAACAAGCGGTCTAATGCCGTTTGCATCGCGAAAGCCAAACATACCATAGCCAGCGACCATCGCAACGCATGCGTATGCTCCCTCAGTGAGCTCGTAAACGCCCTTTAGAGCCGTCTTTATGTCTTCAACATTAATACGACGCTTGTTGGTCTCTTGCAGCTTCGCGGCGAACACGTTCAGCAGCAGCTCCGAATCACTGTCCGTGTTGATGTGACGGTGGACAACTTCGTCAAGATACGCACGAACCTGTTCATTGTTCACAAGGTTGCCATTATGCGACATTGTGAGCCCGTATGGTGAGTTCACGTAGAACGGCTGGGCCTCCGAGTTCGCAGACGTCCCTGCTGTTGGGTACCGCAGATGCGCTACACCCATGTTACCGTACAGTCCGGCAACTCTTGCTGGGGTGAAGACATCGCGGACCATGCCATTTCCCTTGCACTGGTAAACGCGACCCCGAGGCTCACAGGTTGTGATGCCAGCCGCGTCTTGCCCGCGGTGCTGAAGATAGTGCATTCCCTCCAGCAGTTCAGGGGCAACACTTTTAGAAGGCTCAGCAAGCAGAATGCCTAGAATACCGCACATTGCGTGGTTTTGTAGGAACGCGTGTTAGCGAATGCTGTTGGAACGCACGAAGTTGGATCTGCGGTCCGATATTTTTCTTTTTATTCAAGTTGGGATCCTCGTTAATGGTCATATCACGTGCAGATAGAACCCGCGAGATAACGCGACTGCATAAGACAGCTCGGCCCGCCGGGCAATGCGTCAAGCCAACGACATCAGCCGTTTTTTAGTCCCAATGTGCATCCAAGCGTGGTGTTAAGAGGTGTTAACTGATATCAGCTGTTTGAAATTCCAGTATGATTAACTAAGGGGGCCGAGTGATGTATTAAGTGCGCATTGCACCGACAAGTCTGCATCCCCCGTTGACACCGTATCACGGTGCAATAACAAGAGGGCATGGGCGCACGCCTCTTTGGTATCGGTCTCGCTACCACGACCACCCACATTACTGTATCCATCGATGGGATTGTGAATGAGTTCGTCTGTACGGTTCAATGAGGACGCGTCGTGCTTCTCAGTGGCGCACTCTCGTGGATTTCAAGTCTTCAATTCTGACCCTCTCGACCAGTGGGTTAACCGTGACTTCGGGACTGATGGCGGCCTCGGCATCGCAAGCATGCTGCAGCGCACTAACTACCTTGCACTAGTGGGTGGGGGAGAGCGCCCGCGGTACCCAGCGAACAAGGTGATAATTTGGGATGATCACAAATGTAAAGCAGCACTCACCGTAGAGTTTGTTTTACCAGTGCTAAACGTGCTGCTGAGCCGCGACATGATTGTGATTGTACTTGCAAATCGTGTCCACATCTACAGCTTTTCGACACCGCCCAAACTGCTCACCACGCTCGACACAGCACCGAATGCGCGTGGCGTTGCAGCTATGCACAAGGAGCAGCTAGTGATCCCAGGACTGGAGCCGGGTCGCATTCAGCTTGTAAACCTCAGTAGCAATGCAGGCTGTCGCGTAGATGCTGTCATCGCCTGTCATAAAGCGCCACTGGCAGCCGTGGCTGTGAACGCGGAGCACATAGCAACGGCGAGCAACACAGGCACGCTCATTCGCGTCTGGAGCCGAAGCGCGCCGGGGCGTATGTTGCACGAGTTCCGGCGAGGCCTTGACAAGGCGATAATCTGGTCTTTAGCATTCTCGCCGTCTTCTAAATTAGCTGTACTCAGCGACAAGGCAACGTTGCATGTCTTTAACCCGTCTGTGGGGAACGAGAAGCACACACTTTCAGGCCTACCGATGGTCCCGAAGTACTTTAACAATGAGTGGAGTTCGACTCGATGTCGTACCAAATATCACTCTGAAGGCGTTGTTGGCTGGACAGCGGAGAACGCCTTTGTCGTTGTATGGAAGAAAGATAAGCGGTGGGAGAAATACGCATTACTGGACGATAATACGCGGCTCGTCCGAGAGGCATGGCGTGACTTATTTGAAAACACGCAGTAGAAGCTGTTCTCACCCGGTCCAGTTTTTATACATAACGTCAAGAAAGGGCCTTTGGAGAATCACGACGTAGCAATTGACTTGTGGCTTGTTACTAGTAACACTTGCATGGTCCATGGGAGTTCGGTTCATGTCCAGCATATAACTTATTCCATACCGTTTCTCCGTTTCGCCCTATGCGGTGTCCGCGGCCAAAATACGGCTTTGGTAAGGTAGAGTAAAAGGTTGATTCTTTTGCGTAATAACCTCAAAAGCCTTATATGCAGGTTAGCGGTACTGAGAGCTAGCTTGTTTTGGAGCGGGACCTGCTTGTTCCAGCCGCATGAGTTGCTGATGCAGCCGGAAGTGGGTAGGGAGTAGCCCGCACTGAGTACCAACAGCAGTGATCACACCTTCCACAGCATCTATTTTTACAAATGGGCTATTGCTCTTGTCTCAAAGGGGCAGGGCTGTATGTTTTAGATCTGTGTTGAGAACGTAGGTTTAGTCTATCCTGGAAAGACATACGGCTAGCGAGCACGCTGTGTTTGTGATTTTGATTCCTGAGAATCCGTTATCGCTGAAAGCGTTTCCATTTTTGAGCAAGAAAAAGGTTGATTGATTGCCAGCCTAGGTAACAGAGGAGGGCGGGAGCGCTGTTTTTGCACTGCGATTGCGGCAATGGCGCGTGAGGGTAATTTCGGGTAAGGGCTTTACGTGCCCTTTAACAACTATGAGACATATCTGTGCTCATCTGGTTTAAACCCGCAGCTTTATGGCGCAGTACATGAAATTCAAATACATCGTGTCCCTTGGTGGACCTCAATGCACTTTTCTATTACATGGTATGTCTCTCACGTTCAAATCCTTTAGATTGCATTAACTGTACGAAGCGTTTTGTTCAAGTTTAATTTTCGCTAATCCAATAAGGCGTATTTTGGCTAGTTTATGCAGTCTTACAATATAGCTGCCAACGAGGCTGCGAGTGGGGGGGCAGGGCGATAGAGTGGGTGAGCGAGCCACCAACAAAGCTAGAGCACTATAGGGTGTGGCGGTCCTCGCCTCCGATCTCCTCTACTCCAAAAAGGCCTTCTTGAGCAACAGCACTCATGTCGACCGTAACGAAACTCTTTTTCGATGTGCAACACTACTACTGGGAAAGCGGCTTGTTGCATGAAAAGATTAGTGACATTGTAACTTGTGTTGATCAACTCGCTTTGGTAGCGCGAGCCTCCGGACATAAATTAATCGTAAGCTTAGCATGGCGTATATATACATTGGGGCCTGCCCATTAGTCCACTACCTCACAGAGGATCTTGCTTTCGGTGTAAGGGAATACCTCTAGGTTGTAATCGCGAACGAATCGCTGTGCTTCTTTCTCGCTCTTGAAGCGCAGCAGAACAGGATTACCGCCGTAACGCACATTTTCCATAGGCATGCGCTCAACTGCGAGTCTGTCATCATCAACAAGATCATAATCCCACAGCACGCGGAGAATTGAGTGCTCCGAGAAGCCATGCGGGAACCCCAGAGCGACTACATGACATCTGCGTGGCACCGTGCCGGCGACTTTTAATAAGTGCTCAGATTGAAAGCCTTGAATTGACGGCTGCGTGAACCTAAGCTTTAGCGGGAATCCGCAGAGTTCGGACCCAAGCGTCTCTTTAAAGAAGACGAGTGCATCGTCTTTCGACTCAAATTCTAGGAAATATCCCATCCACCGCGTGAGGTTCACCGGATTCCGCGCACGAGTAACGGAGAACTTAATGCCAGCCGGCCCTATGCGCTCGAAGTCTGATTGAGAGAAGGACAGATCAATGCAATACCAATATAGTAGGTTCGTGACTTTGTCAGTGTGGAGGTACTTCGCCTTTGATTCCGCTGAGGGGACAGCTGGCGTGTCGGCAGCCACAAAAGGAGCTGGCGTAGCAGCCTCACGCTGAAAGAGGCCACGTATGAAGCGTCTGAGCCCTTTTGGCTGTACGACCTCTTCGACCATGCGCTTTGGCGGGTTTGGCGGCGGCATATTATCGAGCCGAGGCACAGCCTTCGGCTTGTCATGACGGAGAGTTGATACACTTAAAAGCCGTACCCTCAGCGAGCAGGGCGCCTGGAAACTCAATTTGCGAAGCATGGCACAACGCACGGCCCAAAGGTTTGACAAGATCACTTCACTATCTCTTAAGCTCACTCGAGGTCTTAGTATGGGGTGAAGCGAGGGCCAGGGTATATGGCAAGCAGGACTGGTTCACACGCTCACAAGCTCGCGCGCTTAGGACCGGAAAAGTATGGCAGGCGGAAAAGCGAGGCCATTTTCAGCTTACTAGCAGAAATTGTCACACTACTACAGCGGATGTTTCACAGCTCACAGCGTAGCGCCTAGGATTCCCATCAGCGATAACAGCGTCATCATCCGTGACAAGCATAACAGGGCAGGGGTATTACGAGACCCTGCCTAGCGGCCGGTGCCCCTCCCTCAGTCTCTCCGGCTGGCCACACGACCGCGCACTTGAGCACTCCTAAAACCTATCTTGCACCAGTCTCCGCAGACGGGACTCTCGCGGTCTAGCTAATCGCGCTGCACGCTCGTACCTTGCAGCCCAATTTGCCCAAATGCAGAATTCTCAGGTCTGGACGTCCGCCTACCGCTCTGACCACCCACATGCGGGCGCAGCAGCTCAAGCTGCCGCGTCACCAGAGGTTACACACGCTGAACCATCTGCAGCTCCTCCAACCTCAACATCTCCTGCTGCCGACCCTCGTGGGTCTGGCATCGCTCGCTCACCGTCTATTGGCGTGAGTGGAACGAGCGATGCAGATAAAAGCGAAACTTCGCCTCATGCGGTACCCATCAACTCGCCTTCTTCGAGGCTTCCGCGCTCGTCAGGCTCCGGTATATGGAGCCCTCTCTACGGCACGGATAGGTTACGTGCAGCAGGCGGATCTTTTGGTGCGTACGGCGCCTACAACTCACTAAGCACTAATTCCAGCCACCGCTCTTCCGATGCATCGCAGACATCGTTCGATTCGGAGCTCTATCGAAACGGCGGGATGGCATGGGGCTCAGCGGCGCGTCACGCGAGCTTCCCGTCCACCGAGCCTGCAGTGTCAGGTTCGTCGCCCAACGATCGCGCACCATTCTTTACTTCATTGTCTCCGCTATCCCAGGCGCCATCTGGCCAGCAACGCCTTGACTTTACGGGGCCCTCATTTAGTCTATTGGAGCGGTTTTCGACGCTGGCCGACGCTACGCGCGCTGCTGAAGGCGCCGATGTGAAGCCAAACCTCGCCGCGACTTCGCATTTGAGTTCTGGAATGAGTACAAGCCCTCCTGGTGTGGGTACTGGGGCTTCAGCAGCGACCAATAATTTAAAGGTCCCTGCTGTTGTCCCTGAAATGCCTGCTGGAGGTGCGTCGGCGAGCCCACCACGTGCTATGGCCAGCTCTGCTTCAAGCACGACGGCAAGCGCTGCAACAAATGGGAGCATTCATGGCACAACCTCTCCTCAAACGCCGCGTCTCTCGCCGAATGCGTCGCCCCTCAAGCAAACTATCCCCGTGCCAATACCAAAGATGCTCACGCCCCCAAATGAGGTTGATGGAACGAAATCTTCTTCGCCAGCAGCGGCAGTACCGAGCAGCCCGCGTGGAGGCGTCGCTGGTAACAGCACTGGGCCCGGCTTTCAGCGCTCAGCGGGACGCACTGCGCCTCTGCCGCGACGCAAACGCGGCGACTCTCCGCTACTTGATCACTTCCGTTCACCACAGTCCCAGCAACTTGACATGTCATCTGTTCTCGGACGTGTCATGGAGGCAAGCACAGACCAACACGGCTCTCGGTTTATCCAGGACCGTCTTGCGACGTCTCCAGAGCCCGTGAGGCGGCAGTTTTTCGTTGAGGCTTTGCCACACATCCTCGCCTTAGCGACAGACGTGTTCGGGAACTACGTCGTACAGCTTCTAATTGAGCAAAGCTCACCCGAAGACCAGGAGGCACTCATAGCATGCCTCAAGGGCTCAATTCTTGCGCTCTCACTACAGATGTACGGCTGTCGAGTTGTTCAGATTGCTTTGCGACATGTCTCGAATCCCACACGGCTTGCTATTGTAGCTGAGCTACAAGGCAATGTGATAAAATGTGTCAAGGATCATAATGGAAATCACGTTGTACAGAAGGCTATTGAGTTTGTTTCTCCAGAAGCAATCGGATTCATCTATGACGACATTCTTGAGCAGCCGCTCCCCCTAGCCCGGCATATGTATGGATGCCGTGTGATCCAGCGAGCACTTGAGTATTCAGACAAGGCATCGAAGGCGGAATTGTTACGCTCCATACGCGACAACCTAGAGTTGCTCACGCTCGACCAGTACGGAAACTATGTCGTGCAGCACGTCGTAGAGAATGGGCCTTTCCGCGACCGCGAGTTCATTTTGGCGGAACTGATTCCGCGCGTCGTAACGTTAAGTGGGCATAAATTCGCTTCCAACGTGATTGAGAAGTGCTTCATCAAGGGCTCACCACCCCAACGCAAGGAAATGGTTCGGATTATCACAACTTCTACTACAGAAGGAACGCAGGAGGCTGTTGTTCTCGCTATGATGCGCGACCAATATGCAAACTACGTAATTCAGCGTATTCTCGGGACCGCCAAGAATGAGGATTATGATATGCTTGCGAAAGCTGTCAAGAAGAATCTTCCAATCGTGAAGAAAGGTCAATACGGTAAACATCTTCAAGCCATTGAGCGCCGTTTAAAGTAGAGCAAGTGGCCAATTGTATATGTGTAAATAATCAAAGATTAATAGAGAGTGGCTGGTACTTTTGCGGTTATTTCTGCGGGTGCGGGCTTTTTGACTGGCAACAGCTCTTTCATTCGGAGAAGTATTAATTCTTCTAAGGTCTTTTTGCACTTTTCTCCTCCCTCTTGCTTTCCATTTTCCACTCGTCCCACAAGCGCCGTCTCCTCCAGGGTCAACAACAGTCAAGACAAAACCACCCCTGCCCAACTTAGCGTCGTGGGGCCATAAACAATGTACCGCGCAGCACTGCCTGTCGGCGGAGCCTGGAAAGCGAGAGTCTCAGACTTCATCGCGGAGGACTGTCCCTCATTTGATATTGGTGGCCTGGTTGTTGGTCAGGGTGAAAAGCGCGCCACGCTCTACATGAAAGAGGCAGGCGTTCTAGCCGGAGTCCCGTTCGCCGAGGAAGTGTGGACTCAGTGCGGCCTCCAGTGGAAGTGGTATGGTGAAGAGGGCGAGTTCTATGATCCTGCCACAGCTGGCGGCAAGCTCAAATTGGCTGAAGTGTGGGGTCCGGCCAACCAGCTGCTCCTCAGTGAGCGCGTGGCCCTCAATCTGATCTCTCGCAGCTCTGGCATTGCCACGCGGAGCCGCCGCGTCGCTGAACTTGCTAGGGCTGCTGGCTATACCGGAATAATTGCTGGTACGCGTAAAACCACGCCTGGTCTGCGTATCGTCGAAAAATATGCTATGAGCGTGGGTGGCGTCGACATGCACCGTTATGACCTCTCGAGTATGGTAATGTTGAAGGACAATCACGTATGGTCTACGGGGTCAATCACGAAGGCTGTAACGGCCGCACGGGACTTCGGTGGCTTTGCCTTAAAGATCGAAGTTGAATGCCAAAGCGAAGCCGAGGCGGACGAGGCAATCGCAGCTGGCGCAGACGTCGTTATGCTCGACAATTTCAGTCCCGATGGCCTTCGTGTTGCAGCGCGTAACCTCAAGCAACGACATGGTTCCAGAAACGTACTGCTTGAGTGCTCTGGTGGCCTCACTGAGGCGAACATTTCAGGATTTTTGTGCCACGACATCGATGTCTACTCGACATCTTGGGTTCATCAGGGCGCTCCTACCATCGATTTCTCTCTAAAACTTGACCACTAATCTGACTAGCTATGTTTCACAAAATTCTGAACTGTCTACGCCATATGCTACAATATGACATGACACACAATATAACTTGACACCCTACATCAGATGGTATAACGGGTGAAGTCCATCCACTTCAAAAGCGTCAAATCGCGTGCCATGAATTTCGCATCCTCGGGGTCAGCTTCAGGCGTGTCTTCCGAGTTCGTTGCATCTGAGGCCTCAGCATCTTTTCTCGCTTGCGCGACCCGCTCTCGAAGCTTTTGGATCAACTGCAAGCGATAGACCCAGTTATCCGTGTACTCGCCACCCATGTTGTGAATTGCAGCATACTGGCTTGCCTTCAAGCCGAGGTTTCGTGTAAATAGCGCCAGATTCGATTCCGAAACGACCTTGAAATCGTATGCTGCAAGTGTGTTCTTCATCCCAGGCTTGCGGTAGGCACGCACCTTCCAGTAGCGCTGCTCATCGGCCCGAGAGTATGTGGGGGTGATTACAATGTTGATGAAGTTGAACTGCGACTTAACCACATCAAACTCGAAATCCTGCCCGCTTTCGTCAAAGTAGATGTTCACAAAGTTGTTTCCAATATGCCGCTTTTTCGACGCAAATGCTGCGTCACCGGCATGCGCAGGCATCATCGTGATCGTTTGGAAAATTATTTGAGATATCTTCGAGCTCCAAGCAATCGCGAACTCGCCATCAAGGTCCTGCTCTGTGTCGAGGCCTCCCACATAGAACACGCGGTTACTCTTCAGCCGGATGAGGACGCCGATATTATTCAAAAAGTTGCGGTATGCCGCTGAACCACTTGCGTTCGCAAGAATCTCTTGCTCTGTCTTCTGTCCAGGGCCCACATAAATAATGCCAATCTTGTGAAAGTCGACAATCGGGACGCGATCAATGGCTGCTAGGGCACGGTTCGATGCAGCATCGTCTGGAATTGGAAGTGGCACTACAGTACCCTGCTGGGGAGGCGGTACCGTTGTTGGAGGTGCGTTGGTGGTACCACCAGTCACAGTCGTTGCTGCATCATCCTCGTAAAGCTCTTGGCTATAGCTGAACGTCCCAAGCCCAAGTTGCCCTGAAAGGAGATAAAAATTCGATGAGTAGTAACCGCTCTCTTCCTCGTCATCAGCATCAAGGCCGGCCATGTTCGTCAGAGCCGAAGGCACGCTGGGCTTGAGCTGTGTGGTGAACACGCCCGCTGGGCGTCGAATGATACGAATGCCATCGCCCGTTCTTCGATTACACCAGATCTCGATTATAGCAACGCCGCGCATCCACCGCCGCACGTCCCAGCCATCGCGACCCTTCGGCAAAGCATCCATGTGTACTCGCAAAGGCATGTCAGAGTACGCGTACCGGTTGATCATGTCGTAGGTCACCAAGCTGGTTGGATCAACAGAATTTTGATCATGGTCTGCCAATATTAGGGACCGTACCAAATAAGGTACAAGTTCGGGCCGACTGGGGAGCGACATGCTCAGAAACAAGTTTGAAACAGCAGAGTAAGCGAGCTTTAACAGCCACTGAGCGCCTACTTCGGTATGTGTCGTGGACAGCAGCAGAAGATCGTTTGCACTCTGTATAAAAGAAAAGCACATGCCAAAAACACGTTTGTAGTCTTGCTGCGTGAAATTTTTGGTGAGTGATCCCTCCAAACTCAAGCTTAGTATGAAGTCCAAAATATACATGCTCGAATCGCGGTTCGTGATCTTGAGCTGGAATCGACTCAATATCTGCGGCAGGTACCGTTGGATGGACGAGGGGCATTCATAACAGCACACTGTAAAGCAGTGAACGGGCCAACACGCCGTCACGTTGTACTGTGACATTGCCACAACTAGTGTGTAGACTAGGCGATCGTTGTCGGCCTTCTGAAACAGCCGCTTGTTAGGCAGCAATACTGTTAGGCTGTGTATGCAAATGCACACAGCCGCGAGCTTACGAGACGAGGGTGGGCTCAGCGGCATCTCTGCGCCACCCGTCGCTACATGATGCAACAGAGCGTCGCGTATTTGTATTAGCGAATTCAGCGCATCCGCGCTACTTGAGTCAAAAATCATGCGGTAATGGGTCAAAAATGACGCCGCATTGATCAGAGTTACAACAAATGTGCGCTCACTCGCACCGCTTTGGCGGCATTGAAGAACTTTGGACATAACCTCAAGAAGTGGCACCATATCGAGCGTTGTGGGCCAGCCTTCAGTTTCCTTGATTCGAACCTTAAGCACAAATGACGGCTCCGAGTTGATACTCTTTAAAGCCTCTGGAGCGGGTTCCTGCAATTGTCGAAGTGCTTCACCATATGTTTGCTCGACAACTGGCTCCACAAACATGAGTCTGTCCCAACGGTCCGTACGAAGTCGGCAAGGAACAGCCCAAGCTCGCGCAAAAACTTCTCCACAGTCAACGGTGTCTCGCGAAATGCTGATGAGTGCTTGATATAGAGCGACTGCCTGGAAACCATAAATTCTGAATGCACGAAGCATGGCATTATTGACAACATCAACCGCAGCAAGACGCGACTCGAGACTAGCCTCACGGTTGGTGGCCGTAGCAACAAGCTGCGACGTAGCACAGCGAAAGACCTGCTTGTCACTCATGAAAGCAAGCAGCTCGTATATCTCAAGCAGTTCTGCTTTCATTGCTCCATCAGCATGTTGAAACGATGCAAATGTCATCTCTGTGATCCAAAATAGCCGTTCCGTATCGACCCACCCTTCGCGCTCAGAGTCGAGGGCATAGACATCTTTGATAATACGCAAGACATGAACGCGTGACGGACCAGCACGACCCACGAGTAAAGTGTTAATGAGAACCTTCAGATGCTCGTACCATTGAGGCACTCCGGGAGTGCAGAAATGAAGCTGCTCGATGCTCAGGAGCAGTGCTTCGCATGCATCTTCGTCCAAAAACCCGGAGAGCTCCAAGCAGGTTGACACCGAATTTTCCGTCACGTTCGAGGAAGTCTTGCCAATCAAGGCTTTCGTCAAAACGCCGACTATCTGACCAATTTTGAGACGAAATATGACCAAATTCTCCGGATCTACTCCTGACGGAAGGTCCAATGAATCGCGTGGTGCCTTTCCGTTCTCGTCTTGTCGGGAGTCATCTTGGCCAGGCGAGTGCTGACGTGGTGTTGGTGCTTGACTGGCACCGTGTGATAGATACGGTCTTGAAGAGACCGGTGAACTTACACCGGGCCGGGCCTCCTCCAAGAGCGCAGCATAGTTTTTGTACAGAGCGCCCAACTGCAAGTAGATGGTGTGCGGACTTCCTGGAAATGTGTTTTCAGACTGCCAAAGCCAAAGACTAGCAAACGAGGTCGTGAATGTACTGAGTTCAGTGACTAGGCCAAGCACGGCATCCGTCACTGCTAAAACCACCTTCATTGGTGTTGAAGGATCGCTGAGGGTGTTGTAGTACGCTTCTGACACTTCAACGAAGGGCAGATCTTCAGAAACGTATTCACCAGCGTCTTCTAGAGATTGCGGCTTTAGCTGAGGCGATTTTGGGGTTTGGGACGAGGCTTGCGAGTGCAGAGATGACGGCGGCGGGTGTCTATCCTCCTCAAGCAAGCTTGCACGTCCTGCTCGCGAATGGTTCCGTTGGCTGATAGTTTTCTCAGATTCCACAAGCACGTCCTTCAGAGTGGTTGCAGCAACAACTCGCATGCCCTGCGTGATATCCCGCGTCGGGCTGTCTAAGATGCGGCAAAGTCGCACAAAGGTCGAGCTCCGCAAATGGCTTGAACAGAGACCCCAAACAATTGCTCTTTCCTGAGTACACAGAGCCGGAATCATAAAATGAACACCGCAAAGCACCTCCAAGATCGGTTGCAAAACGGTGGCGGGGAATAATCCAAACGCCATCACCGCGTCAATGAGTGATAAGCACAGGTGGCAGTCCTCTACATCAGAGGTATTACGGATGATTGCGACGATGCATAGCAGCAGGTTTTCGATTTCCATTGGCTCCCAAATTGCCATGTTGAACTTTAGCGTATTGGCAGTGTAAATTAGCAAACGATGGAACGACTCTTCAGTGCTAACTCCCCATTGCACAGCAACATCCCTTGCATTTGGTGTAGCTCTTATTTCTTGCGACCGCACAGCGAGGAATTGAATCCAGTTCACGAGCACCTCAGGGAGGCTGCGAGGATTACCCCCGCCCGCAACGGAACGGCCATTTTTAGTGAGATGTTCGAGGCACACAAGCACCAGATCAAAGTCTTCTATATTTGACTGAGCAACAATAGCGTGGTAGTATACAGCGAACGCTGAGTTGTTGATCTCTTCACGGTCGATGCAGCTAAGCGTAAGCTTCCATCCGGCACGGCGCATTTCAGTGGGGTTGTCGGGGTCCAGGAGACAACGCACTGAGTACCAGATTTCAGTAACTGAAGAGAGTACCTGGAATTCAACATAGGACCGTACTACTTCAGCAGCTGTGATACGGTTGCTTGCTGAGGCACCTACATCGTTGATGACAGCAGCCATCTGATCTATTTGGTGCGAAACCCCGGCCACAACATCACTGATGCCCGTGTGGACTTTGGGATTCGGCGCCCGCCTCGTGCGCTTCCTCAGCGAGAACATCACCTCGACCAGGCAGCAGCGTCTTCAACTGATCTAAGCTCTAGATAAAGTGGTCCAGGGTAAGGTTCTACTCCGGGGGTCTTGGAGAAGCGGTGCTTGCGGGATTTAGTGAACATATTAGGCAGGTGCAAGAAAGACAACAGACCAAACTTAGAAATTACTTAGACATGGTATCGTAAACTAGCGGTGCTTTGTGAGTTCAGAGGCGCAAACACTCGGTCGGGATCGCAGATGTGTTTATCAGAAAATCGCTTTGCTTTAATCTTCTGCGAGGTCTGTCGAAACTAACTGAAAGCCTAGGATCATTAAAGTTATCCGCTTTTCAACTGCGCAACCGAATAACCCGCTTTCTGTCTCAGAATTCAGGTCTGCAACTACACAAAGTGCAACTCCAGACGCATTAGATCCTAGCCCTGAAAACCAGGGCATGCAAACCTTCTGCTCTGACGGTAGCCTCATCGTCATCATCACTACAGCAGCACTTGGGCGGTTCTGCACCCGCCGGCTCTCATCCCAATCTTACCCTAAGCCTGGAGTAGATGATCCTCGATTACATAATTGAAGGAATGGAGTGACGGCTACCAAACTTGTAAACGCATCAACAGAGTCTGTACTTAGTTGGCTGATACGATGTCCAAACGCGAGGAAGAACTGCTCGATTACTCTGACACCGAGGAGACCACAGCTCCGACTACCACGGCCGCTGCTGGTGATGCTAACGGAGCATCAAATCACGCGGACAGCGCGGCTGGGGAGCGCGCTGGCTCTGACGCGGCAGCCGGCGGCGCTGCCACGGGCGGCGCAGCGAAAGGCTCATATGTCGGTGTACACGCGACATCCTTCAAGGATTTCCTATTGAAGCCCGAGCTTCTGCGTGCCATTGTCGATAACGGCTTCGAGCACCCGAGTGAGGTGCAACAGGTCTGTATTCCGCAAAGTATCCACGGCATGGACGTGATTTGCCAGGCTAAGTCCGGTCTTGGTAAAACGGCTGTGTTCGTGCTCTCGACGCTGCAGCAGCTTGACCCTGTGCCTGGTGAGGTCAGCGTACTCGTTGTCTGCCACACTCGCGAGCTCGCGTGCCAGATCAAGAATGAGTATGATCGTTTCTCGAAATACCTGCCCGATGTGCGCACAGAGGTCCTGTACGGAGGCGAGACCGACACAAAAAAGGACAAGAAGCGGCTGGATGAGAAGCAACCGAATGTGATTGTCGGAACACCCGGCCGTCTCGTGTCCCTTGTGCGCGAAAAGGCTCTGCGTCTCAAGTCGCTCAAGTCTTTTGTTGTCGATGAGTGCGACCGTGTACTTGAGAGCTTGAGCATGCGCCGTGATGTCCAGGACATTTTCCGCGAGACACCGCACACGAAGCAGGTCATGATGTTCTCAGCGACACTCTCAGCAGAAATCCGTCCTGTTGTTAAGAAGTTCATGCAGAACCCGCTCGAGCTGTATGTAGACGACGACTCGAAGCTGACGCTGCATGGTCTACAGCAGTACTATGTAAAGCTTGAGGAGCGCGAGAAGAACCGCAAGCTGAACGAGCTTCTGGACAACCTTGAGTTCAACCAGGTGATCATTTTTGTGCGTTCATCGGCGCGCGCCAACCAGCTGAACAAGCTGTTAAACGAGTCGTCATTCCCGTCGATTGCCGTTAATGGCGCCATGAAGCAGGAAGACCGCATTGCGCGCTACAAAGAGTTCAAGGAATTCAACAAGCGCATCTGCGTTGCCACGGACGTGTTTGGACGCGGAATCGATATCGAGCGTATCAATCTTGCTATCAACTATGACATGCCGCGTGAGGCCGATCAGTACCTGCACCGCGTTGGCCGCGCAGGCCGATTTGGCACAAAAGGTGTGGCGGTCTCTTTCGTGACCACCGAGGAGGACGAAAAGGTTCTGGAGCAGGTTCAGGGTCGCTTCAGCGTCAAGATCCCAGAGTTCCCGGCCGAGGGCGTGGATCCTTCGACGTATATGAACGCTTAAAAATAATCAGAGACTTAACCTCCATATGAAGTTGTATTAATTCTTTTCCTCTTATTGGGATTCGCTTCAGCTAGGACGTATGAAAAGTTGGCGTTCAGGGGCTTTAAAGAGCACCGTCGACAACGTTAAGCGGTGAAAGAGCTCTCAAGCATTGAGCACATAAGAAAAACGCTGCCAAGTCAATAGCGAACTGACGAGTTTAAAGTTTAAAGTCGAAAGGGCAACGCCGAACAAACCGAGTTCTCGTACCCTGCGAATCGTCCACTCGTAGCTCTCGGATTTCTTATGTGTTCAGGCCACGAGGGGTGGTCGAGGCC
Organism: Entelexis tilneyi; assembly: GCA_030566755.1. NCBI lineage: Eukaryota > Fungi > Ascomycota > Dipodascomycetes > Dipodascales > Trichomonascaceae > Entelexis > Entelexis tilneyi. Next base: position 187,130 of record JAKUAT010000013.1, on the reverse strand, counting down.
CCCCCAACCCATGCCCCAAGGGTGCGGGCCTACAGCTTTGAGCTCCCAAAAATTAATCATATGCCCTTGTGACTAGACTCACCTCCATACTACTTCTTTTGTCACCTCAGTCGTTCAGCGTCACCGGTACTAAAGAATGGATAAACTTGTGCAAGCTTCGAAGCGTGTGTGCCCTTTTCTCGCCTCCGCTTCGGCGAGCTCGCTCCGCCACATTTCTGAGACGCAGGGGTTGAGTGCTGTCGCGCATGGCTGCCCCGTCATGCACAACGCCATGGCCATGCGTCAATACTCTGTGCAAACTCAGGCCGCCGAAACGAAGCCTGCTGAAGCGCGAGCTACAACGCAGGAGCGAGCAACGACTGATAAGATCAGCGCTGCTTCTCATGCCGAAACCTCGCAGCAGCTTCACGCTCAGCAGAAGCCGCGGCGCGCCGCGCGTTACGAATCTCAGTACACTGCAGATTTGGCAAAGAAGCGCAACGACAAGAGCTACAGGTTCTTCAATAATGTGAACCGGCTTGCCTCGGAGTTTCCACGTGCTCATCTTGCCGAGCCGGCTGAGAAAGTAACAGTTTGGTGCGCCAATGACTACCTTGGCATGGGGAGTCATCCTGAGGTGTTGGAAGCTGCGCATCGAACGCTCGATCAGTATGGTGCCGGTGCCGGGGGAACGCGGAATATTGCTGGTCACAATCGCCATGCGGTCCAGCTTGAGCGCACTCTTGCCGAGCTCCACAATATGGACAGCGCCCTGGTCTTCAGTTCTTGCTTTGTTGCGAATGATGCAGTCCTGACGTTACTGGGTCGCCGTTTTCCGGATCTTGTCTACTTTAGCGATGAAATGAATCACGCCTCAATGATCCAGGGCATGCGCAACTCACGCGCACGTAAAGTCATCTGGCGGCACAATGATCTTGCCGATCTTGAGGAAAAGCTTGCAAGCGTTCCACATAGTACGCCCAAGGTCATTGCTTTCGAGTCTGTGTACTCTATGAGTGGCTCCGTCGCTCCAATTGAGGCCATTTGCGACCTTGCTGAGAAATACGGTGCGCTCACCTTTTTGGACGAAGTACATGCTGTCGGCATGTATGGACCGCGTGGTGCAGGCATTGCTGAGCACCTAGATTTTGAATACCATGCCACGAATGGCGCGGCACCGCTCGGTCGTCCTGGTCGTACTCACGCGGTAAGTGACCGCGTCGACATTATCTCGGGAACCCTTGGAAAGGCGTTCGGCGCTGTTGGTGGCTATGTTGCTGGCTCTACTAACTTCATTGACTGGGCACGCTCTTACGCACCGGGCTTCATATTCACCACGACATTGCCGCCGAGCGTCATGGCTAGCGCCGAGGCCGCGATCAATGTGCAAACACGCTCGAATGAGAGCCGCCGCGCCCAACAACTTGCAGCGCGCTATGTCAAGCAGCAACTTGCATCGCGCGGCATACCCGTTGTTCCCAATCCTGCGCATATTTGCGCCGTTTTCATCGGCGATGCTGCGCTGGCGAAGCGGGCAAGTGATATTCTCCTAGAGCGTCACCGTATATACGTGCAGGCAATCAACTTCCCGACCGTCGCTATGGGCGAAGAGCGACTGCGTTGCACGCCGACGCCGGGCCACACGCGCGAGTTGTGCGACGAGCTTGTTGATGCTCTCGACTCGGTTTTCAGTGAGCTTGGCCTTAATCGGAATCAGGATTGGCTGGCTGCGGGACGAGATTTCGTGACTGTTCCTCCCCCCTTGTGGACTGATGATCAGCTCGCATTCGAGTAAGCTTTGCTCTATGCTCTCATCGCTCGTCAACTGAGTTAGATAGCCCTCTGTATACATTTCTTCAACTTTCATTAACCTCACGGCAGTCACAGTGCCTCTTAAAATAATAGTAACTAGGGACTACATGTCGGCGCGTGAATCTGGAGTCTCGCGCTGAGATAGCGTGTTGAGCACCGATAACGTCGGCCCTGAATCTTGCATTCCGGTCAGAAGCTCGTCGATCTGGTCGTCCGAAAGGCCATCGGGCTTGTCGCCCAGTGTGCTTGCAGCAATCTCCCAGCGATTGATGCCGGCCTTTCGTCCATTCCAGAGGCCGAGCACAAGAAATTTCGCAAGAGCGCTACGCACAACCCACACAACAACCACGACTTGTAGTGCAGTAAATGCAAACGGCATTGTGAGCGAGAGTCCTAGCGCTGCAGAGGCAACAAGCACGGACACAACCGCCGCGACAAACAGGACGGGCAGCACGAAGAACGGCCACACGAATGCTACTATAGACAGCGAAATCAATGTGAGGTACGGGTACTTTTCTGCGTACTTCACAACGTGACGGCGCGTTGCGTCGTAGCTTATGAGAATAGAGCTGCACTTGTGTTAGTCTTAGCGCTCCAAAATAATAGCACATTATACTTACGCAATGGGTGCCTCGAGTTTACCTGGAGCCATTGAGTCTGTAGCTAGGTGGAGTGGCTGTTGGAAAGAACGCGACTTTCTCAAACCCTCTCGATGGCGTGTTTACAAGCGGCGTTTCAGGTTAGGGGAATTGTGGACGCGCCCGCCTCGACACGCCCCATCCGAGGCAACAGACGCTTCTCGGGGAAATTCCAATACCAGCTGTATCAGCCCATCTGTCTCGATTTGAGCATTGTAGAATGGAGATTCTAGTTGTGATATGACTCCTTCTTTTTTCAATCAAAATGTGCCATCCTATTACTCCAACCGATAGCACTGATGCTGCCTAGCTGGCAGACTATCTCAGAAAGTCTTGCAGCCTCAATCGCCTGTTCGAGTTTTTCAACCCTTGAAGACGCACCGTTCTGCTCACCGAGGGACATCAATAACCACAAGACCTGAGAGCTTTACCTTCCACAGCAGCAACAGTGCACTGTGGCAGGGGCAATATTCGAATTGCTCAGCGCGACAAAAGTCTCATAGAAGATGCGTCTTCTTTAAGCTACAGCTTAAGTTCTATTTACAGTATAAGATCACTTGTCGCTCTTTTTCTCGCCCCCTTCACCGCGGTGGCGCCAGGCCTCTTGAGCCTGCTCCATATTACGCCTGCCGCGGCTTATACGGAAGCGACATTGCTCCCATGTAACAACAGATCCCACTATGAATCCACCTACCATCCAATTCGTGGCCTTTGGCAGCGAGCGTCGGGCAGCAAAGATGATGCTGCCCGCCACGACGCTCATTCCTAAACCGTTCAGCATTGCCGAGCGAAAACATGGCATCTGGGGAATTGCTTTGAAGTCATCTGTAGAAATCGATCGTAATATGCGCCGCAAGCTTAGTCGCAAGCGCTGGCGGCTCTCTGCGGCCTCTTCAGGGTGATCCTCGAACTTTGGAGGCAAATCATCAAGCAGTTCTATCGATTCCTGGCGCTCATTACCTACTGGCTGTTGCGCTCGTTGTGAGGACTCGTCCTTTCTCCACCATCCCCATATTTTCATGGTGGTTGAACTCAGATGTGGGTGCACGTGAGCTATTGCGCTAGCCAGAGAGTGTGTGCCACACAACTAAGGCAAGAGCGCGGTGACTTAGTTGCCAGCCTCCAGCACATCATAATAATGAAGAAGATTTTAAAACAAAGGCCAATAAACTAGCCATGCTTGTTATTAATGATAAATGCTAAATTGCGCGCTGATGTGTGCATTAAGCCATTTTAGGAGGATCCATAGCCATGGCTCAGCGCTTGCGCGAACTCTCCTTCAGAGCCTCTTTTACACTCTTCACGACAATCTCAGCCGCACGCTTGACGTCCGACATACTCAACGCGTTCGGCACATACGCTCTGATGGCGTTAACAGGCTCAAATGTCTCATATTCGGCAATCTGGGCGAGGCGCGCTAGCAGGAGTCCATTTTTGCGGGCTAGGATAACAACTCGGTGCAGAAGCGTGTGCATCGTTGCGTCATTGTCCTCGTCGTCAGCAGACTCGCCCGTGCTAAGCCGGAAAATCACCATAGGGCTATCGCTGCGAGAGATTAGGTCGATCGCGGATGCCCGCTGCAGAACCGCAGTGAACGCCTTCGCCTTACTGCGAAGACTCGCAACGCGATCTACATATTCACCTGCTGCCATTTGATCCGCCACAAGCGATGTGCACCCAGCAAGATACGGTGGCTCCGTTGCAGAGAAGGTATAAGCAAGCGATACAATGCGCTGGTGCTCCACAACAGCCGAGCTGCCGGCGCAAAAACCGCCATAAATGCCCAATCCGTTTGCGAGCGAGCCAATTGTGACCTCAACATCATCGCGATTGACGCCCTGTTCCTCTACGAGACCCCGCCCGGTTTTTCCCAGTATGCCGAGCGACCACGACTCATCAAGAATGAGTCTGAATTTAAAGCGCTTCTTGAGCTCAATGATACGTGCAAGATCCGGAGAGTTACCAGTGACTTCAAACAATCCTTCTGTGATGATGAAACGCCGCGGAAGACGGCCGCGACCGCGATGCAAAGACACAGCCTTGGCCAGCTGTCGCTCGAGATCCGTCATGTCATTGTGCGCAAAGTACAGGACTTTCGCACGCGACAGCTGCACACCACGTTGCAGCGCCATGTTGATTGCGTCATCTACAACGAGCACGTCTCCACGTTTTGCGAAGCATGGCACAACACTCTGTGCCGTCGCTAGGCCCTGGCTATAAAGAATGCAGCTCTGAGTACCAAGTAAACGCGCTAGAGACTTTTCGCAATTAGTGTGGATGTCTTCATTACCATAGAAACCGGCGGGGCCACAGGAGCCAAGGCCGTAAGAGCGAAGCTTCTCCACGGCAAGCTTCTTCACGTTTGGATCAACAGATACGCCATGAAGATCCGTGAGTGTTAGGTTGACGAGCTGGCGGTCATCTCCCTGAATCGTCACAATCGCCTTGTTAGCACTGGTAAGCACGGGAACCTCGTCCAAAAGATCTGCGTCCTTCTTCGTGAGTGCGTCAATCAGGGGCTCGGGCCGCCACTCGGCAATGAGCTCATCGACTTCGTCATCTGAGAGCTTCAGATAGTCTCTCTTAGAGTAAGACTGCTTGGAGGCAAGGAAGTACCGCACGGCAAACAGAAATAACAGAATCTCAAACGCTGTGCGTGTGGGGTCATTCTGGTGAGACGCAGCTATGTATCTACCCACATAGCTCGACCCGGGGATCTTAGCAGCGACCTCAAGCACGCTCCGAACGTACTGTTCGACCGTCGACCCTACCTTATGCGCGAGCTGGTCCATCGGCAGCGGGAGCGAAAGGTGTGGAGGGCTTGTTGGCGACTCCTGTTTTGTCAGACGCGTGCTCCTTGGATCACGTGAAAACAGAGGGCAGCCAAACGTGATCATGATCTCAGACACGCTTCTTGTCGGCGACCTTTAGGCTATTAGGCTTGCTGCTGCTTGAGCACTTTGAGCACTATAAAGAACCAGCAAAAAATGGCTCTATCGCACTAGCAAAACAAATAAAGAGCTTGGCTTCAAAGGTCTCCAAGGCGCCGAAGCGAGCTTCGTCAAAATCCTGAAAAGCTTTCCCAACGATAAACAAATAGCTACACGTCCTTTCACTCCTTGATCCGTGCGAAGCAATGAGATGTAGCCGCCATTGTAGGCGGACGGACTCGTTCGTATTCTTCGACGACACATTTATGCCAAGTGGCGTTCGGAGAAAGACCGTTAGCGAGCCCTTAGTTAACCCCTAACCCTGAGCCTTATTGCGTATTTTCCCGTGAAATTGCGCTTCTCGAAACTGAACAGCAGACTTGTTAGCCTCCATTATAAAAAGGACAACCAACCTCAAGTGGTAAGTATACTTCCAAACAACAGTATGTCGCAACAGACCCTTCGTCTTGGCTCAACCGCCCCTGATTTCGAGGCCGATACATCTAACGGGCCTATTAGCTTCCACAAGTACCTTGGTGACTCGTGGGGCATTCTGTTCAGTCACCCGGACGACTTCACTCCAGTTTGCACGACAGAGCTGGGTGCGTTCGCTAAATTGGAGCCCGAGTTTGCTAAACGGAATGTAAAGCTGGTTGGCCTGAGCGCGAACGACACGTCTTCGCACAAGGCGTGGATCAAGGATATCGATGAGATCAGTGGTTCGAAGCTGGCGTTCCCGATTGTTGCTGACCCGACGCGCCAAATTGCGCTTGCCTACGATATGATTGATCACCAGGATTCCACAAACGTTGACTCTAAGGGTCTGGCGTTGACGATCCGCTCGGTGTTCATTATCGACCCCTCGAAGAAGATTCGTTTGATTCTCGCTTATCCTGCGTCTACTGGACGCAACACTGCTGAGGTGTTGCGCGTGGTTGACTCGCTGCAGACTGGCGATAAGCACCGTGTGACGACGCCCATCAACTGGACGCCAGGTGACGACGTCATTGTCGCCCCAAGCGTTAGCGACGAAGAGGCAAAAAAGATTTTCCCGAAATTCCGAACGGTGAAGCCTTATCTGCGCTTCACGCCGCTCGAGCAGTAAGTAGCTCACTTTTGCCTAATTTTTGTCAGTGCCGCTGCTAACTCTTTATGCAGATCGAGATCGAAGCTGTAAACAGTACCATTGTATATACAGACTTAACTTGACAACACCATTTGCGATGTAAAACTTTATTTTCCACGATATTTTATCATTTCCACGATCAATTCTACCGCCGCCACCAACGAGCGTAAGCATGCTAATCCACTTGAAATATCTCAGAGACCCAGGGCATGGGTCCTCACGCGCCTAAAATGATTCACATCCTCGGCGGCGGCAATATTGGCAGTCTGGTCGCCGTGGCACTCGCGCAGAAGCATGCCGTCAAGCTACTGCTCAAACCAGCTGCCCTTAAAAAGCACCATGCAATAAATAACGACCTGCGAATACACGTGCCACGCGTCGGCGCAGCTTTGTGGGAGGCGCGTGTGCCAGCCACGACACGCGATGCTGTTGACACGCCTATCCGACAGCTTGTAGTAACGCTGAAGGCCTATGCCGTAAAGCGCACGCTCGCCGAGTACATGCCGCTGCTCACGCCCGAATCTGAAGTGCTGCTACTCCACAATGGCATGGGAGTTGCTGACGAGCTAAGAGAGCTGTGGCCTGCAGGTGACGGCCCACGATTGGCCTTTGGTGTCACTGATGCCGGCGTGAAGGCCGTGCCTCCGTATGGATCATTTGCATATACTGGATCTGGCGTTCTTCGCACGTGCGGCAGTGGCGCTCTTTTGGATGCGTTCACGGCGCTTCCATCCTTACTGGTTACGGAGAGACTGAGCGCAGAGGAATTTGCGGCCGCTCAACATGAAAAGCTTTTAGTGAACGCTATTATCAATCCTCTCACAGCGCTGCTTGCGTGCCCAAACGGCGCGCTACTCAGCCTCGACCGACACGGCCTTGTTTCGCGCCTTGTGGGCGAATCATGCCGCGTGCTTGGGCTGGATAGCACCCGCATGCTTGCTATTGTGCGCGACGTAATGGAGAAAACGTCGGGAAATACTTCATCCATGCTGGCCGACATCGAGCAGGGCCGCCCCTCTGAAATTGACTACATAAACGGATACATCGTCCGGCGCGCCCGCATCCAGGGGCTTCATGCTCCTCTGAACAAACTATTAGGTGACATGGTGCTTATGCGCACGGCTCAGACGCGCCACGAGCTCGCGAACTTCGTGCCTTTAGAGCTCGACTAAGCCAACATTCCACTAAATTTTAGCATTTCTGGGTCATGATCTGTACATACTGTTTGTAAAGTGCTTGAAGCTGTGCATTACTAGCCGTAAACGATGCTGCTTGTGCGTCTCTAAGCGCGGCGGCTACAATGGGTCTCATGAGCTCTGCTGTGCGCGAACGAAACCGATCGCCATCGTCAAAGCCATTGATTAGTGCTTTAACAGGGCCCCTAGAGGGTGACTGCACTGCTGCAAGCGCAACTTCTATGCGGAAGCTCGGCTCGCCAGTGCAGTCCAGCGTCCAGTCGCCGTAATATCCCTCGTTCTCAAGAAAAGCGCTGCAGCCGCGCACAAGCGGCTCTATGTATGCCGTAATGTCGATAAATTCCCACGGGTTGTGCGCAAGCAGAAAGCCATACTCGACGAGCAGGAAGCCATTCTCACGCGGACCGTAGCAAAACGTTAGCTCCTCATGGGCTACGTAGCTACGAGTTGTCGTCACGGTCATCCCGTGTGGCGTCGTGCTCACACTGAGCCCAAGCGACTGGTCAGCAGTGTGGTTTAGGAAGTCAATTGCTGGCGCAAGTGTCATGCCACCACGCGCCCAGTACAGGCACCGCGAGTTCACCGCCAACCATGCCCACGTTGCATCGCTCTCGCAGAGACCACATTTCTCTGCAAATGCCTTAATAGCTGCCAACTGTGCAGTAACGGTGCGTCTATACCGTGCTGGAAGCTGTTCCCGCTGCTGCGCGGGCCATCCCGCTGGCAAGAACGTAAAATCCTGCGGAATGGCTGCAACCCACGGATCTGCATCACTCCGTCGTCTAATCAGCTCGAGCGCAAGCAGCTCATGAGTCTCAAGTCCATCGCGGCTCTCGAGAGTGTCCACGTTCACTAACATTGAAGATGGCACGCGGATAACGACTTCGCCGGCATGGAGGGGTTCAGTACTCAGAACGCTATTTCCCTGTCCCTCAATGTCCTGAATAGAAATCTTCTGCGACCAATAGAAGCCATCGTCGGCCGCTCGTAGTGCGGCAACAGCCTCCATCCATGTACGGGCACCAAGTGAATATGGACCGTCGTGAAATTTTGCTTCTTAGTCGCATATGATCCGCTACTTCCCGGCAGTGCGGACGTCGTACGCCGCAGCAAACGCTGTACAGCATCGCCTCAGCCGAGCACTGCTCGATTCGAAGAAGCCTGCGGGCGCGAGAGCAGAAATGGCTATACTTGCCTACGAAATGGAGCCAACATACACCGTCGGCCGGCGGCAGTCGGGGCGCCTCTCTGTGGCTGAACAGCAGCATCTCACAGACATGGGGCGAGCGCAGTTCGTCGAAACTGGTCGCGGCGGTCATACAACGTTCCATGGGCCAGGCCAGGCTGTCATCTACCCTGTGCTCGATCTACGCGCGCTCAAAGTTCGCGTTCGCGACTACGTTTGCATCCTCGAAAAAAGTATAATTGCCGTCTTAAACTCGAACTTCGGCGTAGATGCGGAGCAGCGCACGGCTCCGGGCATGAATGGCGTATGGATAGCAAACACGCAGCGCAAAATTGCCTCAGTTGGCGTTCATGTTCAGCGCAGTGTCACCACGCATGGCCTTGCTCTCAATGTAGCCACAGACCCGTACTGGTTCAACCGCATTGTGGCCTGTAACCTCCCCGATGCGCAGATGGTGTCGCTGTCTGACCTCAATTCTGTTAAACCCACCGTTGAAGAGGTCTCTTCGATGCTTGCTAAGGAGATTGCCAATCGCTTGGGACAGCAGCTAGACATAAAAAAGCCCGACGAATCGGTGGAGCTGCTTAGCGCCATGTCCGCAGAACATTCATTACGCCACGCAAATTGAAATCGAGCCACTCCCCAACACTTTTCTCTGCATACTCGGCTGTTTCAAGGCCATTCATCAGCTTATTTGCCAGCCTTGTTGTGTCTCTGAAGTCTCGCGATTTGTCACATGCCTGGAAAGCTTCGCATGATCCGTAAATACTCGCCAATACGGCGCGCCTACTATACCATGTAGTGTCTGTACTGCGGTCCCCCGCCTTGAACCAGATTTCATCACTGATTTCGCCAAGCGCTTCGTAGGTCGATGTTGCAGGGTGTGTTTTAAGGATAATGGCGATGCCGCTTTTCACATTGTCCGGGCCAATCTCCTTGTTCAAGCTTAAGCGGTACTGAAGCAACTCACGCACTTTCGCATGGATTCCTTCCGCAGTAGGCTCGTACGCAGCAAGCTTGGTCAGCTGTGTCTTGTAGTTAAACTTAACAAGATCGTCAGCGGCGAACATTGAGGTAGCCTGGTCGCTCATGCGCAGCTGTCGACATGCCTCAATAAGAGCACCGTCCCAACCATGCTGGGTAACCAGCGGCAGTGCTTGTCTCAGGATATTCTCACTGGTAAAGGATGAATAAAGACGTGAGCCCGAAATGCGTATACCCTGGCCGAAGCGCATCATTGGAAGTGAACTCCTCGCTAGTGCGCTTTCGCAGAAGTGCGTATGTATATCTTGGGTAAGGGCATCGATCGAGAGGTGGTCTCGCTGTAAGGTTAGGACGGGAGAGTATCATACACATTTTGGGTGTCGCAGAGGCAGAGCTTTATTATCGATTAGCCAGAGCTTCAGCGAGGTGAACCCAATCGTGGGTCTCCGCAAACCGCCGGCACACTTTGCCATAGTAATACATTGGTAACGCAAACATGCATATAACTACGCAAATTGAACCGTACACGATGAATGGTGTGCGGTCACCACTGGCGTGTAAGAACTGAGGTACAAAGCACGAGAATACAAATCCAAGAACATTTTTGAGAACATTCAGTGAGATCAAGCACTCAATGCTCAGCTCACGAAAACAATCAAGCGCATACTGAATTGCAATTGTGCAAGCAAGCGATGTGCCAAAACCAAGGATACCAAGGAATATCGTGGGCACTATCCACTGGCTTTTATCATAGGTGCTCCAACCAAACCCCATCAACCCAATAGTCATAGCTATCATAACTACAGGTACCATGATCAGTCGGAATTCAGGCTCAAACCAGCCATTGTTGCGCCGGCACATGCGCTTCACTACGAAGTCCATCAGTTTCCCGCCCCCAGCCGATCCCAAGGCACCGCCAATAAATATTGCCACGTAGAGCAGGCCAACAGACCTCTGAGAAAACTCGTAGGGTGCCTCCGAGAATATTGAAGAGATGGTCTCGGCAATGATCGACAGCCACACAACACTTGATGCGTAGAGTACCGTCGCGAAAAGCACGGGAGGATACGCATAAAGTATCAGAGGTCTTGTCAAAATGCGTAGAAATGGCTCACGCGACCGTCGTCCCGAAAACACTTTCAACCCCTTGTAAAAAGGTCTTTTTTCGCTCTTGAGTCGTGCAATATTCTCCAGATCAGATACTCGCGATAGCGTCCGTGTGTGTGCAGGGGTCAACATGCCGCGCGCTATGATTTGCGGCTTGTTCTCTTGACCAGATTGTGGTTTAGATGGCTCTGAGCGCTTGTATGTGGTTTCATGCACGAACACAAGGAGAAGCACCCATAAAGTTCCAGCAATAATTGCCGCAATCCAGAACACCCAATGCCAGCTGTGCAGATCAGACACTATGAAACCGGCAATCGTGGGCCATAGATTCTTGCCCCCTAAATAAAGCAAAGTATATAGGGCGAGGCGAAAGCCACGCTCATGCACAAAGTATATTTCGCCAACAGTCGCTGAAACAAGACACTCTGCGGGCGCTGCTCCGAGGCCTTGCATGAGCCGCGACACTACGAGTTCGTAGTAACTAGCTGCATTTGCACACCAAATAAGGCCTCCGAACAAGACAGGCACGGCGCAGATATATACTGGCCTCTTAGCAAACACACGGGCAACACCGCCGAGAAAAAAGTCTCCAACAGCGAGACCTATCATGATCATACCGTTCACTCCAATCGTGGTAAGCATTGCCGTATCATGCATAGCCGCTTGAATTGTACCCATTGCTGGTGCCAGTAGTCCTACCAACCCTCCGCTTAAAAAGGAAAATATGCCTATAACGGCCAGGATCACATCGCGGTGCCACAAGGGCCAATTCAATGGGTCGTTAGGATCCTCGCTAGGCTGCGGCGTGAGAATAATGCCTTTCTTTGTTTGCTTCATTGTATCCGGCTTGTCATCTGCAGCTTCCTTCGACACGCCGTTCTTTTGCCCACTGAGCATCTTGATGGTGCCAGTGACTTGAGTAAAATCTCCGCATGGTTCCTTGATACCTACAGACATTTCCGAAATCCGCGTTCTTCACATTCCCAGGTCTATGTCGCTTAAAAGCGGTTTCCATGCGCGCTGCGACAAAGTTCCGCCGTAATCAAACTATATCTCTTGGCGACGTTTATCGGTAACGCCTTGGGCGCACATTATTCCGAAACTTTGTAGAGACGCTTAAAGTCCGATCACGATCGCTAACTTTTCTTAAGAATATATAAAAAGACATGAGAAGGTGTACTAAACGTGCACAGGCCATTCTGGGGAGGGGAACAACTGGGCGTGTCGATCGAAGCCAATCTCAGAATGCTTTCACACTTCATTAGGTAGGGTTTGTAGTAGCGCTAATAGCATTCGAGGCGTTTCTTGCGAAACCAAAAAGTTAATTGACAATTCCATTCCTCATGTGTCGATGTGAGATTAAAAGGTCCTCTCACACCCACACTTACCCAGGATAGGAGGAAGGGCCGCTGCCCTGTTACCCTGTAGTGCGTGCTGACCACACACCCCGCCTCGATAAACAACGGTTGGTAGACTTTCTATCAGGCCGAAATGGAAGCGGAGCCTGGCAAGCGCCGCTTTCGACGCTCTCAGTTCGCTGTGGTGCTGGTTTTGTCGCCTCTTAATAGCACGTTTGAGCGAAAATGTCTTGTTGTGCCTTTCGCCCCTGAAGTACTGAAACTAGGCCGCCAAACAACGGCACGCTCTGTCGCTGGTCCAGACAACGGCTTTTTCGACAGTCGCGTGCTGTCTCGCCAACATGCAGAAATATGGGCCGACCGCGAAAGTGGGAAAGTCTGGCTTCGTGATTGCAAAAGCTCCAATGGTACTTATATCAATCGGCAACGCTTGAGCAACGAGAATACAGAGTCCGAGCCGTTCGAGCTCAAACGGAATGATCAGCTTGACCTAGGAATTGACATTATGTGCAATGATGATACGAAACAAGTCTACAAGAAGATCTCCGCTAGAGTTGAGAAGGTGAGTATGCTTCCTTTAAACGTGAGCATTCAACGGCCGCCACAATCTCAAGAACCACCACCACCAATACATCGCAGCCCGTCTCTCGAAACCTTGCGAGCTGTAGACACTTCTTCTGGAGGCTCGGTTAAGTCCCACACGAGTGAGGCTATTTTCGGAGGCTCATTGGAAGCACTTGCGCTAAACCATGCTAATACAACTGCAGGAGGACTGATGATCAAGGACTCTGTGAAGAGCCATATAAATTTTGAGCTGGCAGCTAAGCGTTTGGTTGCTCAAACGCGTGCTGTCATGGCAGATACAGCGAAAATGGAGTCTGTTACTGCTCTGTTGGGCGAGATCAAGCAGGAGGCATACAAGGCTGAATCCAAAGAGAGATCGGAGCGCCTCAAACGTGAGTCTGAGAGGCTTGAGGAGGAATCGCGCGAACAGTCTTCAATTCTTGCTGCCTTAAAGGTTGAAAATGCGCGGCTGAGGGCGGAGCTGGCGAACGTTCAAAGAACGTCAGGTAGAGGCCAGCGAGCACGTGGACTGTCAATGTCTGTTCAAGCACCACATGAGCTAAAAGAGCCTCTGCCTGTCATGCCTGCTCACACCACTCTTGCATCGTCTCGACCGCCTAAGCGGGAAGAGGCGCCACACCGGATCTCTACACGCAACGTCCCACCGGACTCGAAGAATGAGGTTCATAATTTGATTGTGCTTATCGGCACTACTTTGTTGATGACTTTCTCTGGAGTCTGTATCATGTTTTTCTTTAACCCACCGCTGGCTGACCGCAGTAAAACGCCACTCTTCTTCAACAAATTTGTGAACCCTTTGGAGTAAACAGCTGAGCTGTTCTCGTGCCGTCAAACCGTCTCCCTTCATCATACACTTAATGCATCGTCCAATTTGACTTCCTAATGTCAGGGCTACTCAAAGATGTAGTCAGTAATACCATACACTAATACGGCTAGGAAACTCAAATCTCCGGAATGAATGGCCGGCACGCGCTTGTTCTTTTGCTGCAGCTCATGAGAGTTTTACTTAATTTACTTGATTGTGTTCCACGGCACGAGGTTGTCAACAAAATCTGCGATGACGTCCATAGCGCTCGCAGGAAGGTAAAATGGAAGCGCTATCATAGCCGCGAGTACACCAATTATGCATACAAAAGCACCGCAAAACACTTGGGCGCGTCTTTTGCGCAACTGGAATTTGCTTGCGCTCACGTTCTTGAATGCGTCTGCGCAAATGCTAGGCGGCAGCCAAAGTAAAAAGAGACAATGGATCCTGTCGACGAACGGTAGGCAAACAAGAGGTATCTGAGCACATAAAAGGAAGTGGCTTGCAAGGAAGTCATAGGTAAATCTGACAGATTCAAAAGACTTTACGAACAACTCTTCCAAGACTATGACTGGGCTCTTCCATCCAAGCCGAGCAGAGGCCCAGTTGCCTGTCCACCACGGATCATTTGTTCTTTTAGCATCCCTCTGTCTGCGCAAGAATAGCACCGTGAACAGGGTTTCAAGCAAACTGTGCGTACTCATGGCCGTCATCAGTCCAAGCAATGTCGTCAAGAGCCGTTGTCGCTCGAGAATATAGAGAAGCCACCAGCTTACGATCAACGTGCACAGACTGAACGTGTGATGAACTGCTGCAATGTAGTTTCCGAATCCTTTCGCACCAGCCAAGTGTAGACTTACTGAGACGAGAAATAGTATCAAGGCTGCAGCGCAGTTGGCCGCCAAGGGAAGAAGCGAGACAAACAGGACGCGCAGAATTGCGCTGCTTTCTGGTTGACTTTGATGCCGTGACATCTTCTGCGTATCAACGTAAACGTAAGGTATGCCTGAAACCATGGCAGTCACTAATGATACGCCCAACTGTGAGAAAAGCGTGTTCCGAAATGATGGCCGTGTGCTTTGGGAAGTCTGTGTACGCTTTCTCACGCCGGTTAATTTCTCGCGGTGACTCTTTACCATTCTGCTCCATGTTTGATTTTCGTTATTGCTGCTAGTAACCGCGCATAAGTACCACCGTAGCAGCTCGCTGTAGTCTACGAAAAAGTCGATCTTCGCAAACTGATGCGGGTTGAACAGAAACGGGCACATGCACAGCGAGAATGTTGTCACCCAGAACCACAGGTAACTTGGGTGCCATAGAGCTATGCTAGCATAGATAAGCGACCCGACTGCTCTGAACCCTGTCATTATCTCTAGCCGATACCCAGCATAAAGCCGGTGAAATGGGACTCTAGCCGTGGCGAGCCCACGACCTGTTGCAACGTACTTAGCACCACCTATGTTTAGGTCCTCCCAGAAGCTACGTGCGTAGATGCGGCATACAAATATCTCAAATAGCATTGACAGAGAGCAGAAATGCTTCAGTATTCGCTTGACGCTTCGAAAAAAGCCTTTCTCATTTACCTCCTGAAAGAAAAGAGGGCATAGTGACACAAAAAATACCAGAAAAATTGAGACTACGCATCGCCGCGTCCAATCAAGGAGAGGGAGGATGTTTTTGCACCCAGCAGGCAGATGAGGTTCTGTTGGAAGTGAGTCACGGTCGTATGTGCACAGCGTTGACACAGACGCAATGGATGCAAACCATAGAGTGACAACTAGAAGCATTTCAAGGGAGAGCATGATGAAGACGTTATTCAAATGGAAACCAGGGTGCGCATAATAGAATGAAATAAAGCGGTCAAACGGTAACTGTGAGCCCATGTAAAAGTATTCACGACTCAGCATCTGCTCCCCCATACCCGCCCCTATTTTGGCCGTGAAGTTAAGGATTGATACAAATCCCAGATCGCGACCTTTTCCGCACTGGAAATATTCACTGTGACGTATTCGGCCTCCTCGCAGAATTGCTGTTATTCCAGCGTATATGTCCTCATTCAGATGCAAACCGCGCTGCCCTTTTGATACTCCGCCTCTGGTTGTCATAAAGATCGCATTCAATATGTCAGGATGCCCATAATGTAGCTTTCCGCCAATTTTTGCTAGTGTCCGAGCGAATAAAGTGCCGAAAGTTTGCTCTTTCCCGGCCGCAACGTCACCAAGGACACCGATGTTCTCACTGAATATATACTCTCGTGCTCCAACAATGGCGACCGGTGACTCCTCTTCAAGATCATCGGTAGCTAGAGCCTCGAATGCCGCCTCGTCGTCATAACAGCGAGCACTTTGCGCACTCAAATCAATTGAAGAGCGCTTGGGCTCAAATTCCATCAGAACGTTGCGTATTTTGAGGCACTCTTCCAAATAGTTGTCTTGGTTGGCGTCAATGAGCTGTATATACTCCCCGCGATAAAAGATCAGAGCACTATTCTGATTATCGGACTTGCCATCTCCCAGGCAAGGATTTCCGCTGAGTTTGATTTTCATTCTGGGTTGCCGCTTTCCTGTGTCAAGGAGCGGACAACTGCTATCAATTATGCAGGAAAAGTAAGTGTCCGATCGGCATTCATGTTCAACATAGCTCACACTGAGACCCGGAAACTCTCCAAATAATGTCTCGACGTCCTGCAACTGTTCCTCTGTAAACTCCCTATATAGCTGCATGGCCACAATGAGCTGAAATTTGCGCTTCACCAATGCACCAACATCGTGAGCAATGTCTTCGCGAGAGGAAAATGCTTCTTGTTCTTCACTGAGGTTTTCGGCATAGTAAAGAACCTTTATAGCCGTCAAGTAGTTGTGAAACCCACGAACTGTGCGATATAGGGTTTGAGACCTCTCTGAGGACCATAGCCGCGTTGGGTTTGTATCGTTTGGATCCCAAGTTGAAAAACCAACCCTGTTTAGGTATTCTTGGCGGGCGATCTTAGACTGAGCGGTGAGAGATGAGTTTGTGCCTGGTGTTGTCGCTCCATCTCGGCGGCTACCCTCTCTGAGGACGAAATTCTCCCACTCCACAGGATATAGCTTGCGCAGATAATCTAGAGTAGTCACTTTAGAGTCGTCGCCGGTGTTGATGGCTTCGCGTAAGCTCAGAATGATCTTCTCTTTGTAGTGGGGTACCATGACAGTGAATGAGGGCATTTCATGGACTGCCATGACAGGTTCCATTGGGGTGCTTAAGCTTTGGGCGAAAAATGAGATTCGTCGACAGGCAGCAGCACTTGCTGTGATTGTACTGCCATCTTCGTTCATTGTAAAGAAGCTGGGCTCTCGGCTCGCGGAATCTAATCGTGTCAGCTTGGTTGCTTGGTCGCGAGTCAAAAGATTACCTTCATACATTCCTTCAACAATTGAAGCCCAGATGATTCGTAAAGCCGATGCACACGATGATTGGGGAGCATTTTCGTTGCCTGACACTACGAGCTTGGAGCTGATACGCTTAGAGAGGCGGCTGTAAATGTTTCTCCATGGTGTCCAGATCGAGGTTCCGCCAGAGACTGCAATGCACACCGAGATGATAGTGTTGAATATGACATACCAGAGGTATGTGTCCAGAAAGAAGAGAGCCATGTCCGTTAAAATCGTAATTGCGAGAACAATCTTCGGATAATACCGGCACAACAGGTTACCGATTAGGAACTTATCCCCCACGCACTTATCCTCAAGGCTCATGATGTCAAGTTCTCTAATGGGGTCCTTTAAGCTCAAGGTAAGGAAGAAGTAGGACTCCAAAAATTTCGCTGTAAAGACAAGCAGACACATAAGCCAGCTAACAATCCAGTCATTACCGCTTAGCTTCGCGAACCTGGCGGTGAAGTACGTATTGGCGAGATATTTTCGTTTTGCCTTATCTGCCTCCTTTTGCGAAGCTCCAGTTGCTTTACCTCCAAAGATTCCATCCAGAGGCTGGAAGCTGAAGTAGATGGTATAGACAATCGCTTGTGCGAAAAGAACCCATGATATGACAGTCGCGGGCACAAGATCATACTTCTCCCGTGGTGTCGACCAATCGTTTAGTGTAAGGTTGATCACCGCTGGAACGCATAAGGCCGAGAACATAACAAGCACAGCAATGAGACGTGCAAGGATAGGCTTAGCGCCGGGATAGTTTCGCGGTATGAACCTCAGCTCTCCTAGGAGTGCAATCAGAGTGAGCAATGGCCCAAAGAGACCTCCAAAGCTCATGACTGTTAACCTCACAAAATGCTGCGGAGGAGTTGGTTTCATGTAGTTATAACCAACTGTGTAGAGCGAAGGCGAGTTGAAGGACGTGTAGAACCAAAAGACTGAAGCATGGAGAATCCAAACGCGGCTAAAATTGGTCACCATATGGAGCCATGATCGTGACTCCCGATAGGTTTTTATAAACACTGGGGTCCATTTCACATCCTGTAATCTCACGAACCACTCGTTTTGCGGAAAGCTCACCAACTTTACACTCTCACCATTCTCAGTAGACACCATGATGCTTTCCAATCCTGAGCGGTACCAAAATAGCTGGTTCATGTCGTCGTAACCAATAAAGTTTTTGTGATCACCTTCCTTTCGGATCCACTCTCCGCCGCCAGTGCGGAAAAAGTTGTAGGATCGATAGCAGTCGTAGAGCGGCGTAATTATGTGGTCGAGAAAATACGTCTCCTGAAGCTCTTGGATGTCTGCCATGCTCTCGCTCGAGCTCTTCACTTCGGGCGACTCAGATTCATTGCAGCCGATCCCCATGTTGCGACGACAATAATAATACTCTCGTGCACATTTGACGATGAAATCCAGACATTCTGGCATGAAGCGTACCTGGTTTGCCTCCGTCCAACAGAAGAGATAGAGTAGCACCTCCTCAAGCCTTTGTTCGTCAGTGGCCACTCCAAACCTAAAAGCCCAGATTGCCTCCGCATTCTCAAGGTCAATTTCATCGTCCCCGCTACAGCCTGTATTAGAGTTCGGAGTCCCAGGGTCCCTCTTCAAGTTCTGTTCATCTGTCTGTATGCGGTCTATAGCATCCATCTCGCATGCGAAATACCACTTACGAAAGTTTGCCTGCCTTCCGCCAATATAGTCAGCATGAAGTGACTTCAAAGCTGCTTTCGGGCAGCTACGAGATGCTCGTGACTCCAGCTGGCTCATGAACAGCTCAAAGACGTTTAAAGATGCGTCAAACTGGAACCCCAGAAGCCCTCTGATCTGATCAACGGTCCGTGCGATATGATCCACTCCAAACGGCGCTGTAAGTGCGGCGCTTAATTTTGCTGTCTTTTCCACCGCATGCTCTTTTGACATAGAGAACTCCAAGGCAGATGGCGTTGAGGGTAGTGATTGCGAGTACTGCAGATCCCTGGGAAGCTGCAATCCCATCCAAGCCGGATAGCTTAGAGGAGTCCAGTGAATCCCAGCTGATATCCTAGTCACTATTGGCATTCCTGTCTCGTCCACGCGATTAGCATTACAGAGCGGCCCTGGAGTGATTGCGGGGGTTGAGCTGCTGTTGGACTCGTACCATGCAATACTTTCAAATGCACACTCTTTGTATGCATCATCAAGTCCAGACATTGGTAGCTGAGCTCAAGCTTGAGCTTGAATACATTATTCGCATTACTTTTGTCTCTTAACAACAGGGTTTGGACCCTCACACGTTTATAACCACGCAAGTCCTAATCAGGCAATCACATGGATTTTTCCAACTCTGCTTTGGGTAAGACTCGCAGTCAAAGTCTTAGCCAGGTACATTCGTAAATCCCATTCATCTAAAACCGAAAACTTGATAGGCTGCCGCTCTGTGCAGGTGTCACCCTGTATAGGGCCACGGAAAGGGCAACTTCGCCTATGAATTGAAGAGCATGAAAACTCCCAAGCTGAAATGGTATTGCATCAATAAATGTAACTTTTTCAATTAATTAAAAGGAATTAGAGGAGCCATGTTTGCGTCTATCTCATTATGGCTCCGTTCGCTGCATTAGTTTTTGTCAGTAGTCACTGCAGGCACAGGTTCATGACGTGGGTTGCTGCTGTCTCAGCGAACTTGAGGCCGCAATCAGTCCTCTCGAGGTGTTGCCAGGAATACATTCTTGAGCTTTTCTTCCGCTATCTCTTGGTTGGACATTTCAGCATACGGATTGAGGGTCGTCAGATCGTCTGTCAAGACAACATAGTACGGCGCTGGGCTCTGTTGGTTTGCCTCGAATTGTTCCTTAGTTATTGCGGCAGCAAGAACTGTGTTGAATAAAACTGCTAGTATAAAGCGGAAGAGCATTTTATGGAAGATTTGCGCTCTGCTTGAACTTTTATATACTCAAGAACGATGCATGCAAGGCAGTCATTCTGAACTAGGCAGGAGCACTCGCGCTGATACGGACAACCTCAATCTTGACGCACTGCTGTCCTCCTGCAGCCTGCAAGCGTGACCAAGCAGTACTCACAAAACGAAATGCAGGTGGCAGTTGTTCTCTAACTCATAAGGCACGATTTCTTCGAGGTGAACTCGCTCTATAAATACATTATTTTTACAAGCATATACGATAGCTTGCGTATCTACCACTAGTTTCTGAGCGGCGAATAATTTTCACGACCTGTCCACGCTTCAACCCAAGGTACCTCGCCACAGGATCCAGGCCTTGAATACGTGGGAGCTGGCTCTCCTTAAGGCGGTATTTGGAAAGAAGTTCCTTTTTCTCGACGTCATTGAGAACAATGTGCTTGGGCACAAGCACATGCTTCGTGATGTTCACGACCAGATCGCTTTCTTGAAAGGTCTCGATTACCGCAGGAGCAACAGTGGGAATCAACTTCTGCGCTGCAGGGGTGATAGATTGTTGGTAGACGAAGAGAGCATTAGAAAAGTGTTTCGTGGCGACCAGAACGACAAAGTCGCGCATTGTCTTGACACCGACACTGGCCTCATCACAGAAGTTCACCCACAAGGATCCGAGATGCGGGAACTTTTCGAGGCTCTCAGGCATGGGCATAGCCTGAAAATTCATCTTGCCGCGAATCACCGAGCCGTCTGGCGTGCAGTACTCTGTCTTGAAGTCTTCGAGAGAAATGTCAACTTCGGCCTGGCCAACATTATACCCACGATCCCTCACCAGTTCCTTGATCGTCCTGAAGACGCGCCAAAGCTTTGTGGTCTCCTTTGACGAGTCCATGGATCAGCAGTCAACGTGAAAATGCGCTCCCTTCCATAAATTGTGCGTATTGATCTTTCGTAAAAAAACTGGTCACTGGATACCGTTAGTTTAACGGCAGTGTGGCAATAGCCCAGCGCCCTTGCGCGCAATGCATACAATACAATAGAGTGAGCAATAATATTTGCGAGAAGAGTCAAATACATAAATGAAAGTTCGAGCGCGCTCCGACTGATCTACTGTGTGAGCGCACTATCTCCCTGATATCCAGCCCTTCATCTTTGCCAGGGCGCCCTCCGTTTGGTCCGCAGCAGTATCAACGCTGCTAATTGCCTTGTCTGACAGGGACGCAGCGGTTTGCTGGATGTTGTCTTTCGCCTGGAGGGCCCTGACAGTGACACCATGCTCCACTTCTTGCGCTTTGCCACTGAGGTGCATGATCCCGTCGTCTGCAGCTTTCCCTGCCTTTTCAACGTTAAAATCTCTGGAATGCCGCCGGTTATACTCTCTGTAGGCGTATACACCTCCGCCACCTAGGGCAGCCAAACCAATGAGTTTAAAAAGTCGTCCAGACATGTTTCGCGCGTCTAATTCCAAATTGTGTAGTTAAGAGTGGCAGTGTGGGGGAGTAATTGTGTGGGGTAAAAGGCCAGATGCGCGTAATCAGATACTCCCCATGCACCCTCTCGCTCCAACGGTTATAGCGTTGGTGTGCCGCTTGCAGCCATTAGGGTTGAGGTTTGTCAGCGGTACGCCGACTTTCGCTCGAGACAAGCTTGTGAGAGCACTAGCAGGCCGAGGCAGAGCGTTAGGGGTGGCTTAAAAGTGGTCGTAAAGGGCGTATTTGCGTAGGTCATAACATGCTATCGTAAATTCAGATAATTTATAAAGCTGGAACCACTCTACTGGGTGAGAGGTTGAGTCTCTGCACTGGTCGTAGCGGCCTCAGACCGCGATCGCTGAGCAAAATTGGCGGCTACCATAGAAATGCCGGCCACGAAGAGGCCCACGGCAAGCAGAAAAAGAAGGAAGCTGTCACCAAAAGGAGTAAATAGCGAAACAAGGGAAATGATACCCACAGCACAGGCAGCAGCAAGCGTGAGCAGAATCAGAGTGGCTCCAAACATTTTCGTCAAAATTGTTGTAGATTTGCGTATGTCTCAAGGGCAAGGGTGGATGGATGTCCTTCCATCTCTTGGCGACGTGAAGCGTTTCTAATTATCCGGGATCTTAAATATAGCCGCGATTACAGGTATTTTATGGTGTGATCAAGGTCGGGTCTTCTTAAGGAGTGAAATTATTATTCTGGAGGTAGCTAATTGAGAGAGGAGATTCGCTGCCTGCTTAGCGCATTGAGAATCTGGCTATAGCGGCACGTTAACAGTCAGTAGGTGTTGTACGAAAGGAAATCACTTCATACGGTATCGTTGGCGCAGTTTGTCTTCATTCATTGAGTGCGCGACTGCTAGGCTGTGTTGGAGTTCTCGCCATTGACGCTCCCTCCACTCCAAAGTGTTGAGCATTACGAACTCCTTATCAATGGATCTCATCCTCGTTCGGGTGAACTCTTCACTAACACCGATGTAAAACTCACTGAGACAGCCTGCGAGACTCTTTTTGAGGTCCTGGAGCTCGGCACTTGTTAGGCCACTGCTGCTGCCGACTGTAGACTTGATCTTCTGTGAGAAGTGCACCTGCATGTTTTTGCTGTTGCGGCTCTCTATATCGCGATAACGATCCTTCAGTACAGTTGCCACCACATCCCATGACACCTTTTGCTCGCGAGCATGCCTAATAAATAAGTCTTCGGCGGCGGTGTAACGATGCCTGGGGATCATCGTTCTCGCCGTATCATTACGCTGGAGCTGGAGGTTCTCAGAAGGGGATTGCTTGCCCAGTACCGTAGCTTTAGGGGCAGAAGGTTGCTGGTTCATTTCACACCGAATTCGTCAATGCAAACTCGTAGCCAATGGAATTGACGTTTAACTCGGGACATATGAATACCCTGGCTTGCCTTTATAGTTACTTACCTGTTTGTTTACCGGGGTTTTTTCCGTTCTGTAGCTGAGTCAAGTTGCTCTAAATGTTTCACATTTACCGGATCTGAAGAGTGTCGCCCTGGGGTCAAATTAAGTATAGTTTTGATTCCGAGCTGCGGGTACCTAGATCATCAATAAATAATACAATTAAACAGCCAAGTCGAGGGGGAGTAGCAAATGGAGTTAAGTGTCAAATGTCACGGCGCGACAAAAGGCGCAAAGCCGTGTGATAGGATTCAAGGGCACGACCCGTGCAGTCAGCTCCCAGGATGACGCGGTAAATGGGATCGTCTGCCGAGCACGAATGCATACATACCTTATGCCGATCGCTTTGGTCGAGCAGGTCAAGACTAGAATGAGAGTTCAAAAATGCTTGTTCCAAAATGGCTCAGGATTGTCGTCCAAAAAGTAGCTATCATTGTCTTCCTCCCACACGTAAGGCAGAAAGTAAGCCGCCCGCATTCGCCGGCGCTTAGAAAAGCGAGTTGTGCCTGCAACTAAGAACTTGGCTCGCTTGGCAAGCCACATTCGATCGGGCAATGCCGCAAAGTCTTCACCCATTGTGCCCAACTCCCAGCGTTTGAGGGCCGTGGTGGTCCAATTCTGGTGCCTGTCGCAGAACGGCGCTGCGCCCTGACATACTTCACCTTGGAGTCCAATTAACGTCGGATTGAACCCGCAGACTTGACGCTCCTCCTTCGCTTGTACCGCTGCGTCAAATCCTTGTTTCCACTCTTCTTGTTCCCGAGTCAATGTTCGTGGGGCGCATGGGATATTGTCAGGCGCAACAGTATCGAAGATGCCCTTGGTGTGGCTGCGGTCAACCAGCCATTGAAGAACTCCTGGACTCACCTCTGGATCATTTAACGCTTGTATAGCCCCTTCCCAAAACTTCTTGGCATGTTCGGCGGTGCAGTAATCTGTGTCCGACCGCATTACTGGTGCGTCGCAGCTAGGCAATCGGCAGCGAGCGCGCCACTTGCTTTTGAGCTTGAAGTCGTGTGAGCAGCGCGAGCAAATCAGTGTATCAACGAACGGGGCACGCTTCGCTGGGAAGTTGATGCAGTCCCCGTGCCACCAACATTCGCACGCTGCGCAGGTAACCACAAACCTGTCTGTGGCCGTCTGTCCACACGAACAAGGATGGCCGAGTTTAACTGGTTCTGGAGTGGTATTTCTGCGCTTCCGCGTTGGCTGTTTACGTGTGCGTGCCATTCGCGCCGCTATAAGCACGCAATCACGTAGAGATCTCGAGCAGGGCTGCCAAAGTCACCGTGGTGCAGGCGCGTGTGGCAGCTAAATGAACAGTATTATATAAGGCATGATGAGGCACTACCCCAGGCGGGAGTGTGTACCAAGCTGTGATAGCGTGTCAAACTGGCTCTTTAATTGCTAAAAGCACATACATGCAAATGTTAAACTCGTTTTTTGATTGTATACGTCATGTTGACATCTCCCCCCTTGCGCCAAATGCGAGTGCGAATTGTTGCTAGAGTGGTCAGTGCCGTAATCTCTTGATTCTGGCATTTGAGAGTCACAAGCTCTTCAGGGAGATAGTTCGACGCTTCTGCACTTAGCAGATCTCGTTGCTGCAGCTGTCCAACTGTATACGACATGATTTTACGAGCACGCAGCATTGAGACCGCCATAAGACGGGTCTTCGCTGGAGTGAGATCAGGCAACTCGGCTGCCCCCGGCAGTATGGCAAACCCAATTTTGGTCGGCGGTTTCAGGTTAAGCTTACCGAGGAGGAGTGCGTCTCCAACCCAGCCAGGAAGCACCTGTTCAATACGCTCGCATTCCGATTTGTTGTGCATGAGCTTCCCCACTGTCGTGCTGAAAACCTCGGTAGGAGCGCCTGCACCAGCAGCATTCTCGGTGACGATGAGCCGCGTGCGACGACTCATCACATCGGGCTTGGGCGCCTCCGGATTGGCTGGTTTTAAAGACCTGTGGGCAACGGCGCGAGACCACGCCTCTTGGAAAGATGTCGAGTCAGGCAGCGACTCCGCAGGTGGGTCCTGCTCTGCGGCTGGCTTTGAGGCAGCGCTTTCGGAATGCGACACCGCTTCATGCTGGCTGTCAGCATCCCCAGAGTCTTCGCGCTTCTTGCTTCGGCCCAGTAATCTGCTAAAGAGTCGCGGCTTTTTCTTGCTCTTGGCGTCCTGATCTGATACGCTGCTCTCAGCCTTCAAAGTGTCCTGGCGCGTTATTGGAGCTGGCGGCTCAGGCAGAGACTTGTACTCTTCGTTCAAGCGATCTGAAACCCCTCTCAGCAGATTACGGAGAACCCAATTACCAAGATTGATACGCTGCTCATCATCGGCAGTATCGTCATCAGCCGGCTCCTCAACGTCGGCATCATCCTCAGCGGTGAAAAACTTCGCACGACCCGTGCCAGTACCAAGCTTGGACGCTGATGCTGCACGTGTCGCATCAGTCAAGGACTGTGCGCTCGTTACGCGCGAAACAGCGGGGGATGCGAAGGGCGAGCGCGCCTGGCGGAAGAATCCCGAATTCACAGGAGACGCTAGGGGGGTGTTGAGTGGAGAGCCCAGCGGTGATGGCTGTGGTGTTGGAAATGGGGACTTCTCTGTGTGTCCAACATGCTCAGTAAGGTC
This sequence comes from Entelexis tilneyi, assembly GCA_030566755.1. Classification (NCBI taxonomy): domain Eukaryota; kingdom Fungi; phylum Ascomycota; class Dipodascomycetes; order Dipodascales; family Trichomonascaceae; genus Entelexis; species Entelexis tilneyi. The sequence goes on along the minus strand of JAKUAT010000013.1, from coordinate 161,587 downwards.
GTCTAGGTAAATATCAGCATTGTTCACCGACTGTGGGTCAAGGGTCACACATATCTGGCCCGTCTTTATCTGGACTTGACACCAATTGTCAAGTACATCCATTGTGTTAACCTCTTTCAGAATTGACTCGAGCTCAGCGTCCATATTGTTAACGGCTACGTCTCGCTCGAATGGTAGTGACTTTGCGCTCACAAGATCAGCCATGCGGACCTTTCCTTGCGTATCAGCCACCAGAGCTCGCCGCTTATCATTGAGAAGCATGTGTTTTCGAAAGCCAGGGTGACCTTTTATGACTTGCTTCAGTTCGCCTTGATGGCTGAAGTGGTACACATCTGGCTCCAGCGGTGTGCTAATCCACAAATTACCTAGCAGTTTATCACGACAGAGTCCCTGAACGCCGCCATCGTTGAAAGCATGTCTGATGATCGGCTGAGGCTCCTCCGTAACAGAAGACGAGTTGTATACGTTGCCGTTACGATCGCCTGCAAGAAAGCCTGATCCATCCGCGCGTAGCGACCAGATGGAGCTCTCGAAATTACCAAGCGTCTTTAACACACGATTTGCGCGAACTGACCATACGGCTACAGTTGCATCGCTGGATCCAGATAGCAAATATTCACCGGCCACAGCGAGACTACGCACGCTGTCTGTGTGGCTTCCAAGCTTCCCAGCGGCGCGCTTTTGACGCGGATCCCACAGCTGGATTACGCCGTCAGGAGAGCCGGACGCAATCAACCCCGAGGGATCACTGGCAAGGGCGTAAACCGATTGCCCTACGTCAAATTCGAAGGCAGACATACACAGATCAATGTTCCAACCAATAATGCGACCATCGAGGCCACCGGATGCAACTGAGCCGTCCGGACACAGGGTGAGGCGCTGCGCATAATCCGTGTGATGGCCAACAGTTTGGATTTTGTTGGTACGTGGCTGCCAGAGCTTGACGGTCGTATCTGCAGAGCAGCTCACGACTGTGTCGCGCGATGCCACCACCACGTCGTTGACCCAGTTGGTATGTATGTCTGTGACGCGCGTGGCAATGGCATCAGAGTTTGAACTTAAAGCCCACGCGTTAAGTCGGCCATCTCGACCGCCCGACACAAGAGTGCCGTGGCTCTGAGACCCCAAAACAAGCTCATCGCTGAGCGCTAATGCGCCCACGCCAAGCGAGTGTCCCGTCCGCGGGCGGTTGGGGCCAAATACATACTCAATCCGACGCCTCATCGTGGGGTAGTCTTCGCTCCCCAGCTTGCAGCGTGATATATGCGGGGGGCTAGGGGTTCCTGCGTTCCGGGGGAGAGTCGTATTACGTCGAGCCCCAGAGGCATTGTCACGAGGCACCAAAGGACCACAGAAATCTGCGCCAATTAGAAAATCTGGGTGCCCGATAACGATTATCACTAAGTATAGATGACGATCCCCTTCTCACGCCAACGGTTACGTGCTTAAGAATACTAGCGCGAGCAGTGCCATCATGCCGTGCTACGGCGGTGCGGCACCAGCGAGATCTCTCTATTGGAGAATTAAGGTGGGGTTCATGAAAACCTGCGCATAGTCACTTGACCATCACTTGGAGCGGGCAGCTGCATCTCGGTCCTGCCGTAGCGACTACGCATTGAGATTGGCTACGGCACTTGCTGAAAAACATCCTCGCACTCATGCTTAATTGTTCGCTTAATCACTGAGCGCGCAGAAATTCTATTCGCATAGAGGGAAGATCCCCTGAAGTTTGTAAGGATCAGCATGATAGGAAGAAAACTTCAAAGTACGGCACGCCGCTCGGACATCATTGAACGCCAAAGTGCGTTTGAAAGCGAAGTGACTGGGCTTTGCAGGAAAGCAACGCTTCGACTTCCGTAATTACCACTACTATTAGAAGACACGCTTGTCTAGTCAGCTTGTAACAGCACCTTCGGCATGCACTCGATTCTGACGACCCAGAGCCTCGGTTGAGTGTAAAAGCTTCCATTATAGTGTTTTTCATTTCAATCCGACTGAGCTGTGCATCTCGCAACCGCGCATGTCAACCAATCAAACATGCACATGTTATTTAACGTCCATAATGGCTGTCCATCCCATTAGTACTTTTCTCGAGATTCAATCTAGAAGCTGACAGTAATAAGGATTTGGTGATCCGTCGAGCCAGTAGTAGATAAGTGCTACTGAGCTGGACGAAACAGAGCTCAATTATCACCCAATCCTCATTCATGCTGATACGGATCCCCAAGTCACACAGATAGGCGGAGGAGAGGCTATAGAGCGTCGCACCGCATCTAGACCTCAAGAAATTTCTGCCTGCTTTTTGTATTCGCACTACAAATTGCAAGTCAGTTCGTGTTTTCTACTCCTACACTTTATGCTTTTATGTGCGAGAGAAGCGCGAGCTCTCGAGGAAGCAGTCGGTCTCTTGATCCGTTTAGAATCTCAATTATAACCGTCTCGCCTTGTGCACATGAAGTTCGACGGACATTTCCAGGCAGCATCCACTCACCTAAATACGACGCTTTTCAATATTTAGAAATATGACGCCGAAGTAGTTGTGAGCACTGGTGCAACTGAGCTTGGACTCACCGGAATGCATCCCGCCCACTAGCTGAGGAGTACATCTAAGGAATTGCTCTCTCTGGCAGTGGCGCAGCCTGAAATCTCGCCGCAATGATCGAGTCCCACCGACCGCGCGCGGAATATCAGTGTTTAGCCAGCGAGATGGGTTGGAGAGAAACAACCCTCAAAAAAGCGGAGAACGCTCCAGCCGCTCACTTTTTCATTGACAATACAAAGTAAAAAGTAGCAACACTAAGCTGAGAAATGCGGGCGTCTGTTTAACTGGGTTCCCCAAGTAGGACTGCCTTTAAAGGCCGCACTCTGTGATGCCCACGTGACCAACACAGGGCGCTCTTAGCTCCAACGCCTCCCACCACGCACACCAAGCGGATACCACAAACAAGCAGACATAGGATGTCGAGGTTCAATCCGTACGGCGACAGCAGCGGTGGCAGTACAGTGGCTATTGCTGGCTCAGACTTTGCTGTACTGGCAGGCGACACGCGTCACTCGACGGGCTTTGCCATTGACTCGCGCTCAATGAGCCAGATCCACAACATCGGCGACGGGCTCTACTTCTCTCCAAACGGATTTAGCGCTGACGCCAAGCAGCTTGTTGATGACCTACGGACGAAGGTAAAGTGGTACCACCACCAGAACGGCGACCGTTCTATCAGCGCGCCGGCCGCGGCGCGTGCAACGATGCAGCTGCTGTACCGCAAGCGGTTCTTCCCCTACTACGTGAACCCAATTTTAGTGGGCCTGGCGCCCGACGGAAGCGGAGCTGTATACTCGTTTGACCCATTAGGAAGCTACGAGCGTGAGCCTAGCCGTGCCGCAGGCCACGCGTCGGCTCTGCTCGTACCGTTCCTCGATAACCAAGTGCGGTTCGCGAACCAAATTGATCCTGAAACTGGACGGGAAAAAGTGAGGGCGGAGCTCGACGTAGAAACGGCAGTACGGCTGGTAAAAGACGCCTTCACAGGCGCAGCTGAGCGGCAGATCCAAGTCGGTGACACACTGGAGATTTTGGTGGTTTCGAAAGAAGGTGCGAAGACAGAGACCTTTCCACTGCGGAGAGACTGAAGCCCTCTCTGTAGTCAGGGCGAGCTGGATAGGCTACGGTAGCTGAGGTCAACTGTGGCACAGCATCCACATGCGCAGTCTCGAGCGAGGCGTACCAAAAGTTTAGCGCGCCCTACGTTGCTCGGTATTGCTTAACCACCCGGTGCACGTAGCCGCTTCGTTTAAAGTAGTTGTATGGCATACGTAGAAGCTGTCCGCCCGGCTGTCTGTAGTAAAGAAAGATATAAGTAGTGCGAACTTCGCCTCTCGACAAAGCGCTCCACTCACAAAAGAATCAATGAAACAATATTATTTGTGATACTAATAGTCCTCTATTTCTTCGCTGCGATGCGTGTGCCCGCATCCTCTCATAGCGATCGATGGCGTGCGCGAGGCTTATGCAATGCACGGCTCGCCCCACGTTTTTTTAAACCACACACCACCCACCACCCTCGCCGAAGGAATCGAAGAATGACAGTGAAATTGGTGTGCTTGGGAAACCCGTTGCTCGATCTACAGGCGCATGTTGACCCGGCGTATCTTGCGAAGTACGACCTGAAGGCAGACGATGCAATTCTCATCGAGGACCGCCACAAGCCGATCTATCCTGAGGTGCTGGAGATGCCCAACGTCGTATTGATTGCCGGCGGTGCGGCGCAAAACACGGCCCGTGGTGCCGCATTCATGCTGCCGCCGCAGAGCGTGGCCTATTTCGGCTCTGTTGGTCGCGATGTCTACAGCGAAAAGCTACTCGCCGCTAACACTAAGGCCGGAGTTGTGACGCGCTATATGTTCCAAGACGACATTCCGACCGGCAAGTGCGCTGCTCTGCTGACGGGCAAGAGCCGCTCACTTGCGACGGATCTCGCGGCCGCCAACCACTACAAAGTCGAGCACTTGCGCGCGCCTGAGCACTGGCAGATAGTCGAAGGCGCTAGCGTGTACTACGTCGGCGGCTACCACTTCACGGTGTGCCCTGAGGCAATTTTGGCGCTTGGTGAGCATGCGGCTGCTCAGAACAAGCTTTTTGGTGTTAACATGAGCGCCCCGTTCATCCCCACGTTCTTCAAAGACCAGCTTGACTCGTCTTCGAAGTATTGGGACTACATCATTGCCAACGAAAGTGAAGCCGAGGCCTATGCAAGCAGCCATGATGTGGAGAGCGACCCCGCTGCCGTTGCGAAGCATATTGCCCTGCTTCCCAAGGAGAACAAGCAGCGTCCGCGCTACGTTATCATCACGCAGGGTCTTGACGATACGATCGTTGCTGTTGGAGACGCCACAAAGGGCTCTGTTGAGGTGAAGAAGTTCCCTGTTGTGCCGCTTGACCAAGAGAAGGTGGTCGACACCAACGGTGCTGGCGACGCCTTTGCTGCGGGCTTCGTTGCCGCGCTTGTTGAGGGCAAGCCCCTCGAGACGGCCGTGCGTCAAGGTCAGTGGCTGGCCAGCCTCGGCCTGCAGCTTGTGGGCCCGTCTTACCCGACCGAGCGCGTCTCGTTCGAGGGAAACTAGATTTAGACAGTAAGTGCCGAGGTATCTAATGCTAATCACGTCTAGTAATAACAGCGTTTGCAGCGACTCTGTGCTGATAAGCTTTCTCTAGGGGTGTGACTGTCAGCGCGCGAATGATGAATTCTACCGCATGATTGTGTGATTTGACAAGTAGAATATGACGAGATTGTACGAGGCATTCATTCCACACAGTCGCTACGCCGCAGTATCCCAGGGAGTTTCGCAGCTTGCATGCAACCCCAGCGCGATACCTATAGGCGTTGTGTTAGCGCGAGACCTCTGCACAAGAACTTAGCATGAGAACGCAGCTTTCAACGGCACTCAAGCTTTAATGCATGTTGTAAGAGATATTTTGTGCGGTCGGTCGCGGGGCTCAATCAAAAGAGACCCGCGGACTATAAATTAGCTTAACTTAAGTGCTTATTTCGTGGCCTTGCGCACAATACCCGTCACACCACCACGGCGACCCGTGGAGTTCGTGTGCTGGCCGCGCACACGGTAGCCCCAGTAGTGGCGAAGACCCTTGTGGAGACGCATGCGCTTCATCTTCTCGATATCGTCACGCAGCTTCGTGTCGAGCTGGTTGACAAGCAGGTGCGCGTCCTTGCCGTCAGATGGGTCGCGCTGTCGGTTCATGAACCAGCCAGGGATCTTGTACTGGGAGGGGTTCTGGATGATCGTGATCAGACGCTCCAGCTCCTCAACCGTGAGCTCACCGGCGCGCTTAGCCATGTCAACGTCGGCCTTCTTGCACACCAAGTTGGCGTAACGGGGGCCTACGCCACGAATCGTCGTCAGCGCGTACATGATCTTGATGTTACCGTCGACGTTTGTCGACAGCAGACGCAGGATGTGCTGGAAGTTGCCCTTCTCCGTGACCACAAGAGACATTGTGTTTAATTTGCCGTCGGCGGTGTTGGCAAGAATAAGATATTTCACTTTTCGCGGGTAGGGCGCCTTGCGTGTGACCAGCTGAGTCAGGGCCCTCTGGTCACGCCGTAAGCTTGGGACCTTGACCCCGCGACGCTCTGGTGTTCTGAGTCAGAGGTTTACTAAAGGGACTTTGAGTAGGGCGTGCGCCCTAACTCGCTTACAGACGCCGGACGCCCGCCGCGGCAGTAGGTGTGCGCTGCCGTCACACCGAGATTCGTGACGAGCTGGAGCTAGCACGAGGCAGCAGACACGCACATACGCTTCTGCAAGTAGTGACCCCGTAGTGCTAATGAAGGTGCTGGCGAAGCATGGACCGCTGCTGTCTAATGCAGAAGTTATGGATCATGTCGGCAAGGCTAAGCAACAGTCGGCATCTATTCAGAACTTGCAGACCATATGCGTCGAGCTCCAGGCATATTTGCGTGAGCGTCCGGCTGGGAACGTAGATCAGCCACAGAGTGCAGACAATATCGCGGCCTTTGTGCGCGAGCTGAAGGAAAATAAGCTCGAGCTCGAAAAAGCAGAGATCCTGCAGATCGTCAACAGTGCTCCAGATAGCTGGCCAGTTCTGTTCTGTCTGGTCGAGGAGGCTGATATTCGCTTCAGCGAAGAGCAGTTACAGCTCGTGCTTGATTTAAGTGTGAAGTACCTTGGCCAGGAGCGCATCCCGCAGTAATATACACAGCATGGGCACATTTCTGTCAATCAGCAGCATACTACATATGAATGCCGCTCCGAGTTAATGTGATTTGCCTCTCGGACCTTTGTTAGCCTTGTGGAGGGAAAATAGGCCAGCGATGGCGAAGTGAGCCCTTACCCGCAGGGCAGCGGGTAGGCGCGACACCTCGAAACGCGCCGCCACAAGGTAAAATCACTCGCATTACCGCCTATGCACCTTTCAAATACTGAAACGGCAGACCGGATCTTGCTCAGCATTGACGTTTTGAACAAGCTTTCGACCCGAGTACTCGAGAACACAGAGAGCGTTCGCGAGCGTGTGACTGAGGTGCGCTGGCAGCTGAGGCAGCTCGCTGTACGAACACAGCTCAGCGCGGAGGCCAGCATATTATCAAGCTCTCTGCTGCGCGAGAATGAGGAAGTGGCGGACTGGTCACCGCCACGGGAAATTCTGTGCTCTTCCAGCGGCGCTGAGGACAAGCAGGCTCCGAAGGCTGAGAAGCAAGTAAAGCTACTAGCCACGGGCAACGGCAAGCAGGACACCACTATGTGCGAGGCGGCAATTGAGAAAGCAAGGCCTGTCAATCGATGTTCAGAGAGCAATGCGATCGCAGCCGCTTCGGCGGACACGACGCTCGCTCCAATTGCAAATGACCCTCTAACCACCATCTCGCGCACTTGCATTTGCGGTGGTGCGGACGCGGGGCTCATGATTATGTGTGGGGGTACGAAGTGTCCCCATGAATGGTATCACACGGATTGTGTAGGGATAGAGGCCGTGCCCGATGGAGACTGGCTGTGTCCGCTGTGCGTAGAATAATGATGATGATAACTACTAATGATTCTTTCTCCAAATAATGATCGGCAAGAGGCAAAGATTTCAAACAAAGTCATATGAGGGCAGCGCCGCTAGCTTAGACATATACACAAAGCTGAGTCTAATATCTAGATGTCTGGCACGAGCAAACAGGAGCGGCCGTCAACAGCCTTTGCCCTAAAAGAGGAAAAGGAAGATTAGTAGCGTATTTACATTATGTACAATGGCCCTGGGGTAGAGAAGAGATTGCAATTCTCTACCGAGATTTCTTCGCCGCTTTGGAGATGGCGTTTTTGCCCTCTGTGGCTGCAGTCTTGCCGCCATCACGAGCTGCCTCAGCCATGAGACTTATCAGCTTACGCATTTGCGGGCGCGGGACGCCAACACGGCTGATGAGCACAAGAATACTCGTGAGGAACGCCAGCGCGCCTGCCTGGTGCAATGCAGCCAGCGGCAAAGGGACGACATAGATGAGCGTCCCAATTCCAAGGGCAGCCTGCAGTGTCGCGAATCCAAATACGCCATGTGCACCCTTGTAGATGTTGGGCGGCAGCACATGCCGGCGACGCGCAGCATAAGCGAAAAAAAGCGCCGTCGCAGTCCACGTTGTCACAGCAAGGACACGGTGGTTGAGCTGCACTGTGACAGGATTATCGAGCACATTTCGATAAATAGTTTGCCAAGCCGACGGCTCGCTAATTGAGCGCGCACGCGCGTAGCGTTCATCAAAAAGTTCGGAACTTGGCGGTAGCATGTGGTCGCCGAAGTGCGGGAATGTGTTATAGAGAAGGCCAGCGTCCAACCCCGCAACAAATGCGCCAGACATCGCGGTCACAAATGCAAGGCCAAGCAATGCGACAGCGAAGCGCCGCGGCGCCGTACCGAGCGGGCTGCGTAAGATATTGATATCATTGGAGGCAGCAATAGGATTCGCAATAAACCGGTGGCTCCGCAGAATATCAAGACCGGTCAGTGTCATGGCAAAGTAGAGCAGGAAGGCGGCACCAAGATGCGTTGCAAGGCGATAGTGACTCACGCGCGGCTGCGTGTCCGTGCGGGCCGCAAGATTGACCTCATCAATACCGCTGTGCACCATCCACCAACCAATGAAGCCCTGGAGGCCGAGCAAAGCCGTGATGCCAACGAGGCGTCGGTTTGTTTGCGGACTCGTGCGCCCGCGCAGCACAAAGTACAGTCCCGGAATTACGAGCAAGAGCCCAATTGCGCGGCCCCACAGCCGGTGCGACCACTCCATGTAGTAAATGAACTTGTATTCGTCGAGCGTCATGTGCGGGTTCAATCGCTTGAATTCAGGGCTCTGCTTATACAGCTCGAACTCGCGAGCCCAGTCCTCGTCGTTTAACGGCGGGATGCTGCCCGTAAGCGGGCGCCACTCTGTGATGCTCAAACCTGACTCGGTGAGACGCGTGAGTCCGCCGAGCACAACGATGCCAAACACAGCGGCGCCGCACCCCAGCAGCCAGTACGCAACTCCCTTGGTTGAGATAAGCCGGGGCTTGCCAATTTTTGCCGCTTTGGGAACCGCACCAATGCCGGCCTGTGTTGCGGCGTGGCTTGCTGATCCCAGGCTCACGTTCGGCCTTGGGATCGACGTTTCAGGTAGTTTTAGCCACAGTTTGCTCGCATGGAACCCGCGCGCTATACATGGTGTCGGCGCTAATAGTCGTCTTGATGTGAAAGCCCAGAGACTCGAACAAACTGGCCGTGTGGCCGCACGAAAGGGGAGCATACAGAGGCGAATCAGCAGCGAGGCGATACGAGCGAGCTGCCTGCCAGAATATTGGGCTGCCCTAGCCCCGAGGGTCGCCCAAATGCACAGTTGTGAAGCTCGTCACGCTTCGCGTCGAAGCGCGCACCTGGCAGCCGGTAACACAATCTCTAGCACTGTTTATAAACCACTGAGGCCGCAGTCCTGAGACCGTTGTAGTGTGTTTTCAATAATCACTCTGAAGGTCATAGACGTTTAGGAGGAAGCACGTGAGAGAGGCACCGCACCTGCGCTACATATTCGTACGTTGTGTGGGTGCTGGATGGGTGCGTTGAGACTTCGTTCCTGCTATGAAGAGTCTCTCTCTTGCGCTCCCTTTGTCACCTTCTCGGCGACAATGTTTCGGCATCTAGTCTATTCGATATATAGGGGGTATAGAGGTTTGATCGTAACACTTATCTTGTACTCGTAACTTGTTCGGACAACGCAGCAGCACAGAGAGCTCACCACACGTCCTCTTGGTACTTGTTGCGCGACTTAAGCTTGCGCACAGCCTTTTCGGCTACTTCAGCAGTAACACCCCGCTCCTTCTCAATGATATGAAGCAGGGTCTCGTGCACTTCGCGCGCCATACGACTCGCGTCGCCACACACGTAAAAGTTTGCACCCTCCAAGAGGAGCTCGTTAATCTCCTTCGCATGCTCAAGCATTCTGTGCTGGACATACATCTTCTCGGCACCAATTCGGCTGAACGCCGTCACGACCTCAAGGAATGACGAGTACTTGGGCCATTCATCGCCGTACAGGAAGTCCTGCTTGTCATCGCGCGAGCCAAAGAATAGCAGTGCGCGGCCAACCTCCTTGCCCTGCTCAGCTTGGTGGGCGCGCTCGTGCACAAACCCGCGGAACGGCGCCACGCCCGTGCCGGGGCCTACCATAATTATCGGCGTAGATGCCTTAGCAGGCAGCTTGAACAGTGAGTGCCTAACATGCACAGGTACGCGGAACTCGTTATTTTGCTCGTACACGCCACGCGGTCCGCGTAGTTCGTACGAGTAGTCCGGCTTGCCCTCTAGCATGTGGCTAAGGGCAAGTACGTTGTTTGTGGCCACGCCTTTCACCTCATGGTCGCTATTTTGAGGCTTCTGGCGCTCTACGACGGCTGTAATGGACACTGTCGTGGGCGTCTCCGCCGATGACGAGGAGATCGAATAAAATCGCGGCTGCAAGTGCGGCACCGTCTCCACAATAAAGCTGAACGGCACCGATTTCCACGGAGCGCCATTGCTGAGATGCAGGAGCAAACGCGCAAGGTTGAAACTGCGCGCCGTGACCTGCTCAGCAAATGCGACCTTGTCATTGGCAAGGTGGGCAGCAGCCTTCTTCACATCCTCGGACGGCGCAAACGGCACGATCGCCGCCAGCACCTGACGCGATACAGGACCATTGATCTCAAGATGGTGGCGCACAATGGCATCATACGTCGTCGGCGAAGGCACACGTACTGGGCTTGTCGTATCGAGCACCTTGATCTGGATTACCGCGTCTTTGTCGACGATGCCCAGCGCTTGCAAGAATCGTTGCACTTCCTCATCCGCGTTCTGCGCCCAGAAGGCTAAGTGGTCGCCAGTCGAGTACTTCAACCCCTCAATATCCAGCTCCATGTGGATACAGTTGCGATCAGAGTTCTTGAACAGCTCCTTAGCCTTCGTGATGCGTGCGAGGTACGGATTAGACTGATTGAAGGGACCTTTAACGGGCTCTCCATCCTTGCTTGCAACAAGATGCTTCAAGTTCGGCTCGCCCAGATAGACGTCGGGGCTGCTCGTCGTGAGATCAACGTGCGTCACTGAAATGCTTGGCTCGTAAACGGCCTCACGCTCTTCAAGACCCCTCTCCCTCTTCAAGGCGGCAAACAACTCTTCCTTCCAGGCAAGGAAATCCTCCTCGAGCGTGCCCTTTCCATCGTCACCCTCACCGTACGGAGCGAACTGGTGCGCACCCAGGCCTTCAAGCAGGCGGTTGACGTCTTTGCCGACCTGGTTGAACTGCTCATACGACGAGTTTCCAAGACCGAAAACAGCGTAGTGCAGGTTCGGAAGCTGCGTCTCGCCTTGGCTGAACTCAGGGCTGCCGTTCAAGAAAGTGTGCAGCTCCTGCGCGTTATCAGTGGGTTCACCTTCGCCGTAGCTTGCCATGCAGAAAATGGCTAGACTCTCCTCCGGGAACGTATCGAGCGCCTCAAATTCGTATTCTTCAGGATCCGCGACCATAGTCTTAAGGCCGAGCTTCGAGCTGAGATCTTTCGCGAGCTTTGTAGCGAGATCCTCAGCCGTGCCTGTTTGGGAACCGTAGAACACAACGACGTTCTTGTCGTTGGCAGCCATTTTCGATACGATGTTGCGCGAGCTTTCATCTGAGCCGCCGCCAAGGCTTCCGAACTGAGACGTAGAGCCACTGCTCTCGACATCAGGGCCAGCGATCAGGTACTTGTAGCCGACGTAACCAACTATCAGCGCGAGGCCTACCGCTACCAAAACGTTGAGGTCCATGCTGCTTTCACACTGTGGGGTGGCGGGGGAATGGTGGTGGGGGGGAGGGTAGGTATTTAGGAGGTGCTGTTAACCCGAGCGCGGAGGGACCGTCCCGCGTTCGCCCTCTTGTGCCCCTACCCTGATCATATCTTCGCGTGCAGAGGCAAGGGTTGTAGTCCGTGGTCGTCGAAGCCCGGGCGAATCACGCTAGGAGGGCGAGCATCATCACAGTTAAAAGCGCGGGGGACACATCTTCAGGCTGGGCACAGATCGCGTCGATCTCGCGAACTCGGGACTCAAGTGCGGCTATAAACGAATGGAAAGACCCTTGGTGGAGTCCGCGGCAATATCGTAGTAATCGCTCTTACGTATCTACTTACGAGCTCGTTCACATCAATTATGTACAAGCGTCTTTTGAAATGGCATAAAACTCATAAAGTTGGCCTTAGTGTCAATTCTCGATGATGATGGGCTGAGAAATCGTAGAGAGCCCAATACGCTGACCGCTAACAAGATGCAGGCACAGAGAGGGAGGTAAGAGTATAATGGGTGCCCTTGAGCGGCCACACATGTGTCTAAAGACATTTCTAAGGTGGCATGAAACTATAAATTAATGCAAAGCAAGATCGACAAATTAGGACACAACGTCAACTTTTTGACGCTTCGCCTCTGGAATCCCCACGGGAGCCGGTGCGCTCCTCTCCTTTTTCTCTTCAGCGATCGGCGCTGCAGGGGCATCAACCTTTGCTTTGCGCACCTCGCCGTTACTGGCTACGCCGTTCACGACACGAAACAGCGGCTGCGTGCGCCAGTGGGGCACCACAACGTACCCTGCGGCGTCGCTCTCTAGCTCTGAGTCTTCTTCATTTTCAGCGACAAGCTTGGCCACACGCTCTTCAACAGCAGCAACAATTGCTTCGAATTTGTCGAGCTCGCCTGTGCGTATTGGGCCCAATCTGTTCCGAATGTCAGTCTCCTTGATGAAAAACGTGCGAAGAAGCTTAAACATGTGAGTCTTCATGGCTGTGTGCGACGCCTGGCCATCGCAACTGCGAGCAATTTCAAAATACTCCCGCAGTACTTTGTCAACTCGTGGGAATTCATCTCCCACGCCGAAAATAGCTGGGTTCGCTAGGCACGTCTCAGCCGTCATGACTGCATCAGCACCCGTTGCAGCGAGGCACTCGTCGATGTTACGACGGTATATGATGTTTCCGTTTGCGATGATTACGGTTTCTTCTGGCAAATTTTCACGGAGGTATTGTATTTGCGACCAGTCGGCAAGCCCAGTCTGCTGGCCCTTCATTTCGCGGGTCCGCCCGTGCACGGTGAGCCATACCGCGCCCGCCTCGAGGACACGTTTTGCATACTCAAGCGTCTTTGCGCGGTCCTGAAACACGCGGATCTTAGCAGTTATCGGCACGGCTGGAATCTCGACGCTGACGGCGCGGATTAGCGACGCGACAAGGTCCCACTCCTCCATAAGAAACGCGCCATAGTGGCCCTTGCGAGCAATTCCCTGCGGACACCCAAGATTCAGGTCCACGGCGGCGCAGCGGCCTTCAACTTGTCGCACGGCGTCCACAAGCTCTGCGGGCTTATTCGCACAGAACTGTATCACAAGCGGCTGGTCTGAGTCCTTGCCGTCAGCGTCGCAGATGTGCTGTTCGCGATAATTTTCGGTTGTTCCGAACAGTCTCGCGTGGTACATTGGCGAGTAGCAGAGGTCCGCCCCATACTTGCGACACAGCTCGCGCCACGCCAGCTCGGACTGATCGACCATGGGAGCCACAATACGCTTTGGGGCGCCAAGCTGCTCGTAGAGCTCGCGCCCTCGGCGTGTGTTCGGCAGCGAAGCCATTCGTGTCATCGGGCGAAAAATACGGCGCAATATTATGTGCAGGAAACGCTTCGCTCGCTCGTCTCCAAAAGCGTTGAAAAATAAATTAGATTAGCAGGCCGGAACTGTTCCGTGCCCTCGATTTTCCCTTACCCACTTAAACGGAGGAGTGCTCCGCCGGATAGATGCTACGGGACTGCACATTTAAGCAAAGCTTTGCATTCCCTGGATATATGCATCGAGACTAATTGTGAACATCTCGTTCTCAATGCCTGCACCGCCCGTGTGCTCGATGGGACATAGCGGGTTCTTCACGACGTAGTTCAGATACAGCGTCGAGTAGATCTCCTGGAGGTCCGGCACAAGTGACGGGGTCTGCAAGTCAGTGATCATGACCATTTTGAGGTTGGAGGGCGACTCGAAGTAGTGCAGCTTGTACTGTGAGGTCTTGAACGTTTGGAACGCGTCATCATCCGTGAGCTTGCGTGAGATGTTGCGCAGGCTCAGGCAGATGCCAAACACGAGCTTCGCCGTGTCGTCATTCAGCTCGCCTGGGCGCGAGGCCGGCTGGTGCCACTCGCGTCGGAACACACACTCGCTATGCCTGTCGAATAGCCAGAATGAGTAGATCATAGCGCAGTGTGACTAAAGCGCACACACAGTAAATGGCTGGGAGCGTGCACGTACGCGCGCTCCAGGCGAGTATCTAAGTATGCATAAGAAAAGTACAACAAAAGGCTTGAATACATAGTTTCGGCCAGCGATGCCTCATTTTAAATACTTGTCCATGAAATCGTGATGCTCAGCTTTCTTCAGCGCGTTACTCCCGGATCGCGATGCGCGCGGCTGCGTCGGCTTACTGCTCTTGAACACAGCCTCAGAGCGCCACGACGCAACACTCTTCGGTTCAGGAGCCCGCCTCGCCTCTCTCTGGGCAATCAGTGCCTGCCGTTTGTTTATTAAATCAAGCTCGCGGCGCAACTCGGCGTCTGAGTCTGAACCATCCGATTCATCGTCAGCAGACGGCAATTCGTCTTTTGCGTCCCTGCAAGCTTTCATAGAGGCAGCAGGCGCAGCGTGCGGCGGCGAATGCGGCAATACTGAGTGGTGGGAGCGCGGCTCGGCGCCAGCGCCTGTGCCGGGGGCTGCGGCAATGGATCTGCGCGCGGGCGCTGCGCGCTTGCGTTCAGGGCGGAATTTCAGCTGTGTGTGGGAAGGCAGCGCCCTTGCGTGCCGAATGCCACCACGGACATCGGCGCGGCCCTTTGCGGCCTCCCATTGCGGCCTGTGTGAACCTGTTCCCATGCTTAGGGCATGAGGATGGGCGCGCGACGGCCTCTCTGATTTACCTAATAATCGCGATCCGTCAATCCCGCGCCTGCGTGCGATGGATGTGCCCGAATTTTCGAGCGCGTTGCCGTACACGAGGGTCCGAGACTTTGCCTATCATGACAAGCACCCGCTGCATTATGGTGTGCGGCCCAACGAGCCCGCGAAGGCCGACGACGAAGAGCCTGCTGGGAAGGCCGACGTACCCGCGCCAGCAGAGAGCGCTGAGCCGCAGCGCAAGAGCGAGGACGACATATACCGCAAGGCAGTAGCTCTGTTCGATTTTGAGCCGGAAAACAGCAACGAGGCGCCTCTTGTTGAGGGCCAGATTGTGTGGATTAACTACCGGCATGGACAGGGCTGGCTGGTAGCGGAGAATCTCGAAACCGGCGAAACGGGCCTTGTGCCCGAGGAGTATGTGCAGGTACTTCCAGAGAATGAGAGCGAGTGGTACGATGCCAATTGACTGCGCCCCTATGCGGAGCGCGGCTTGCACCGCTCGCCGGCAATCACAGTCCTCGTGAACGTGTTGGTGCAGCAGGTGAGCGGGCTAACCAGAGCTAACTCGCACGTATGTGTAGAAAATTTATACAAGAGCTTTGGCCCCTCTCCACGTGGGCTACGCAGGTAGTCGCGGTAAACCCATACTAGGTAATAAATAAAAGAGTTTTGTGTAACGCGGGTCCTTCGAAGGGCCTGGGGACCTGACCCAGCTAGCTCCCAGCTAGCTCCTAGGCTTGGTGGTCCGTGGCTTCAGCATATACTTCAGCACTACGCTTCAGTACTACGCACTATGCTTCAGGCAAATAAGCTTTGAGGCCGCGGACGCGCGTCAAGTCGGTGCCAGTCAGTCAGCGGAATTACAGCCTGGCTTTAGTTTTTGGCTGCGGAGTTGATAGCAAAGCAGCTCTTCAGTCACGCCACAGACTCGCTTCTAGACTGCCCGCCATTCTTCATCTATCTGAGCATATCCCAATCTTTCCTATTTTGAGACATCTTTGGGACAACAGGCAAGGCTGAACATGAAGAACAGGGCCTACTCTGCAGCCTCGTTATCCTCGTCCGCAAAAGGCTCAGCGATTTCGGGCTCGGGCAAATCTTTTAGAAGCTCTTGTGCAGCAGCGGTCATCTCTGGGTCTACCTCGTCGTCAATCGCCTCAAGCAGCTGCACGGCATCGTGCACAGCCACGATGTGTTTCGACCGCTCAAGCGCCGAAGACGCCGAGCCGATTAGATTCGTGTGGCAGAGGGCATTCAGGTAGTACAGGTCGGGGACCTGGTCGTCAAGACGGTGCAACTCGCCGGTGACCTCAAGCACCAGCTCATACATCTCCAGCTCGACCATGCTTTGAGCAAGGCGTACAAGCTGTGGGATCGCTGCGTGATCGACGCTCTGGCCAAGCAGGCCCTGGCCAAACAGCTCCCACGCGCGCTCCAGGGCATCTCGTGCATCCTGGGGGCGCAGCTGGCTAATGCGGATGCTGCCGAGCAGGCTCCACGCCTCAGGGTTGCCGTCGTCGACAATAAGAGCCTCTGCAATCAGGCGCTCACACATGCGCTCCGCGTCAGGCTCCATGCACAGATCCGTCATCCAGATCTCGATCATGCCGAGGTATGCTTGGCCGAGCAGCGTCCCTGTCGCGGCGGTTGCTGCTGCAGAGTCGGCGGACTCGGAGGCCGCGCGCTGCTTTTGAAGAATCTCGACTCCTTTCGAAAAAAGGTCAAGGCCGCGGCGGCCACCGAGCATCTGCCCGGCCCATAGAAACTTGCTCGCGCCATGCTTGCCCTGCGGATCAATCTCCATGGCGCGATACAGCAACGGCAGCGCTTGCTCTGCATTGCCAAGCTCGAAGTAAGCCTCGCAGAGCGTTTGCAGCACCTCGATATCATCGGGGCTGTGCTCCACTGCCTTTGCAAGCTCAGCGACGTATACGTCGGGCTCACGCTGCAGCCGCTCGTAGGCAATCATTGCGCGCGTTCGTAGCGGCCTGGCAAAAAATTATGTAAATGAGGCCTGTGACACTAACCCACGACCACCACAAAAGTGGAACCACAACCGCGACAACCACCACCACTACCCCTCCTACAACCTACCAACAAGGGCTCCTGTCTCCAACCTGTCTTCCCATGGGCAAAGAGGACCAGGCGGAGGAGCTCGAGATTCTCGAGTCGATTTACCCAGAGGAGCTCGAGGTCCGCGCCGATGACGAGATCGCCGTTCGCCTCCACCTCGACACAGAGCCGCCGCGCGCGCTTGTTGTTGCTGTGAAGTATCCAGAAGAGTATCCTGAGTCTGTGATTCCAATCCTCTCGATCACGGCCGACAACGCGCTCGGTGTGGAGACGGCAGACGACGGTGAGGCAACGCCAGACGAGCCACGATACCAGTACGACTTCACGGCGGCCGACTGTGAGCGCCTGAAGGAGCAGGCCGACGAGGTTGCGCAAGAAAACCTGGGCATTCCCTCTGTCTTCACGATCGTTTCGTCGATCAAGGAACAGGCGGAGGATCTCTATGAAGCCCGCATTCGCGACCAGGAGTCTGAGCGTCTACGCATGCTCACGCTCGAGGAGGAGAAGGAGCAGGCGAAATTCAAGGGCACCCCTGTTACAAAGGCGTCGTTCGAGGAATGGCGCCTGCGGTTCCGCAGTGAGATGGGCTGGGACAAGCCCAAGGAGCGGCCGTTCGGCCGTCTCACCGGGAAGGAGATTTTTGTTGGCGGGCTATACAAGGAAGCCGACGAAGAAGAAGCCGAGGCAATGGAAGAAGAGAGGAACGCCTGAACCTTTTTCATGAGTCTGTACCATGAGCCCCTATCGGGAATTTGTATCATGAATTTGTATCATGCACCCATATCATGATCCTGTTTCATCTCTTCGCAATGACACAAGCTGCAAGACGGCCCCGCCGTCTTGGCTCCGTCATTCCGGTGTCTGGCGGAATGGCAACGTAATTTATTTTGTAGGATTAACGGCATTATGTACGACGCGGCCGGCGCGCGCCCGTAAAGCTGCGGACACTCCCGACGTGCCTTTAACAACTTCCTCCTAGTGCCCTTGGTAGAGCGGCGTTCGAGCTGACAAGTTCCCCAACTGTGATCGCCGCCACTGCTACGTCTTGCTGCGTCTGGCGTCCCGTACTGTCCTCTAGCGGCGGATTAGCGACTGAACCGCTTACTCGCTCTTCATTGCGGCGAGCTGCCACGCAGGCAGCGCCGGCTTCGACGAACTCTCGCTTGCATCAGCCGTCTTTTCGGGGTCAGGAATGAACGGTGCGTCGGTCTTCTCTGTCTGCTCAGCCTTCTCGGCGTCCTGCTTAGCCGCTGGCTTTGACGGCCCCGGCGCAGAGCTCGGCGCAGCCGCGGGCGTGCTCGTGGCGGGTGCCGTGCTGGTGGCGGCACTATTCGGGTCGCGCGGCTTGCGCTGGAATCCAGGCAGGCTTGACGGCACGGACGACGCGGGAGGGACTGGCATGCCGAACGAGCCCGACGTGCGCCGGCCCATGAGCTGCTTCAGACTCTTCAGCTCCTCCTGCAGCTCCACAATCGCGCGCTTCTGAGTATCGCTGTGCTGTTGTAGTGACCGCGGGATAAGCTCGCGCAGCGACTCAACGTTGGACAGCGCCAGCTTCGACTCCTGCTTACGCTCCTCGGCATGCTGTTTGATGGCGCCAATGACCTCGCGGGCCTCATTCATTACGCGCGCAAACTCCTCAGAGCGCGCCTCTTCCTGCGCACGCATCTCAGCCGTGTCCTCTTGCAGCTGCTTCACAAGTGCTTCCGTGCGCTGGAACTCCTCCTCTAGTTCCTCCTTATCGGCCTCGAGTGATGCCGGCGTTGGTGGCAGAATCATAGGCAGCACGTACCGCCTCGCGACCTCGTAGATACCGTATGCAACACCCACACTCACCGTCGCCATTACAAAATAGTCCTTCCAGTCGCGCTCGGGGATAGGTGGTGGCTGTTGCATCATGTAGCTCGGCCGCGGAGGAACGTACTGTGCCGGGGGTGCATTGGGCGATGCGCTGCCGCTGCTGCTACTGCTGCTGCCTGTGGGGCCCGCCACACGCCGTAGCGTCTCCTGAATCTCCTCGGCCGTAAGGCCCTTTGACTCTAGGAACTCGACTTTCTTCGCCACGCTGGCCGAAGTTACCTGAGGCTCCTTAAGAAACTGAACGGCGGACTGGATATAGTCTTCTCTCATTGCGCCCGTCGCGTTTCCACACGCCAAGTGTTGGGAGGTGTACACACACCACCACCCTAACGGCGGCGACGCTGACAGCCTCGGCTGCCGCTTCCCCATACTAAATGCCGCGATACCGCTACTCATGTCCTGCGGCTGGCACTACTCATATCATGGCGTAACAGCCCCCACCTACCACTGCCTCCATCTCTCGTCTGACATATATGCAGCCACAAAATTCCATACCTTGGTGACTCTGCGCAGGCTATTTGAGCAGCGCCTATTACGTTGAGCCCTTGGCTTGGCAATGCTGTACTTAATAGACACGGCACCATGGGGTGTCAATGAGGTAGAGCGGGAGTGTGCGGCAAACAGCATTGAGTTCCGCGGGGGCTTCTTTTTCGCTGATACGTGTACAAAGCTCGCATCCCATCTTGCGAAGCAGCAGATTGCCCACGAGTTCGGCGGCACCTCCGCTGAGATCGAGAGAACGCCAGAGGGTAAGCCATATTTCAAAGACCTCGATATCCATTTTAGCATCACGCATCACAACCGCCTTGTCATTGCCGTTGCGTCGCGCACGCAGCCCGTTGGCATCGACCTCACCGACGCAAAAACGCCTTTTTCCAACGAAGAGCTTGAAAGGTTGTTCACGGCCGTCCCAGAGCCTGGCCTCGCAGGTTATTACTGGGCCGCCCGTGAGGCCTTTCTGAAGTACACGGGTGTGGGCACGCAAGAAGCCCCGCTGAGTGTGCAAAAGCCCGCACATACGGGCATTCCGGATCTTGAGAGTCTCTCCTCAATCTCGGTCATGCCTTTCATGCGTGTGGAACGAACATTTGTGCGACTATTCAAGGTGCGCGATATGGTTGGTGCCGTTATTGCGCCACGCGAAGACATAACCGAGATATGTGGCTTCAGTAGCGAAATAGAGCAGTCTCCGTAGATGGCTTGGAGCCGGCTTGCCTCACGCGCATGCGAGCATCAAGCGCCCTTGCGCGCGTTATTGCTCAACGCTAGGGCATATGTCGCGCCCAGTCACTGAATGCTGTGCTACATAGTGCTCATAGAATTGCGCTCGACGTATTTATTAGCTTGCATCTCTTTCTTTTACACAATTACACTGCGGCGCAAACGCGCGGCTCCTGCCTACTCGCCGTCTCTCTCTATTAAGTATGTGTGGGCCGCTCACGTAAACTGCGTGGGCATGGAGTGTCCATCGAACTTTGGCCGCGTGGGCAGTGATGTCTATCGCAGCTCGTTTCCGAAGTCCGAGCACTTCCCCTTCTTGGAGACGCTAGGGCTAAAGAGCATTTTGAGCCTACTGCCAGAAGATTACCCCGAAGAGAACCTCGAGTTCTGCGCACGCAACAACATCCGCGTGTTCCGTGTGGGCCTATCTGGGAATAAGGAGCCGTTTGTGCACGTCAAGCGCAGTAACTTGCGCGACGCCCTACGCATTGCGCTCGACCCTCAGAACCAGCCCGTGCTCATTCACTGCAACCAGGGCAAGCACCGCACGGGCTGCGTCGTTGGCTGCATCCGTCGCCTCCAAAACTGGTCGCTCTCCATTATTTTTGAGGAGTACCGCCACTACGCTTTCCCAAAGGTCCGATCTTTAGACCAACTAATTATTGAGCTGTTTGATGAGCAATTTGTGGACGAAGAGCGAATACGGCAGGGCATCTTGCAGATATGGGCATGACAGCGGCCTCGACTTGCTCAAAGTCTACCCTTCTTAGAAGGCCTGCCGAGCGGAATTGCGATGCATGTGGCTATTTCGCCAATTCGCTGATCAAGGTGCGGGGGGGAGCTCGCCTACGATAGGGCAGGACACACACTCTCTTATGCGGCTCCAGGGGACCGCGCGGGTTTCCAATGAACCACAATTCCATTGGGCACTGACTGGAGCTAGGATCTTGGAGACTTGTAACCTCCTCGAACACCCATGTGAGGCGCGTTGCTGTTCTGCCGCCTTTGATCTCTACTTTCGCTCCCTGCTCTCAAGACTTTATTCAAAAGCGGCGAACTTAGAGGGCCTAGCATCGTACATTCCTGATTGTAGGCTTCCGATTGATAGCGCTGCCCTGATCTGGCTAATTTGTGAATAGTGAACTGAGTATGGAACGCATTCAAACATGAGCTTAACCGAGCAGGCTGCATTTGGCCCCTTAGTTAACCTAGCGCCTCTTAATGGACCGCGTAAATGGCGTAGATCAACATTCCGCGCACGCCTTTGAGGCACAATCTGATCAGAATTGAAGGAGCGGAGCCCTTTACGAAATGTTACAAGCCAAGGCCGGTGGGGCCCTCTTACTTACTGTTGCGTGCTCGACAGTAGGCTTATAGCACTGATCAATGATGTCTTAGTTTGAGTTGGCTCGAGGACGCTGTAATTATTGTCGGCGCAGGGTTGCAGTAGGGCTCTCTCGGAACGCGTGCGAGGCGATCTGCTTAGCGCAGAAGCTCTCATTTTCATTGGAGGCAGTTTTCACGAGGCCCCATGGGAACCTATTTATTATGAGCAAGATAGATCTAGCGAAGCAAAGCATCACGCGAAAGTTATTAACAGCAAAAAGAAGAAGAGGGCAAGAGTCTTTCGCAGAAGATGCAAAGTACAGATAAATACAAGTTACAAGCAGACTAGCCCATTAATAGGGCATCTGCAAGTGGTAGTTAGAGAGGGCATACTCGGATGCGCCACCGTCGCTTGTTGACTTCTCGTCCCAGGCATGGTCTTGCAAAGACACAGTGAACTCGAGGTCTTCGGCGGTGATTGAATCATATGCCTTGTAAATCATGAGGAAAGCGAACCAGTTGCAGACAGTGCCAAAAAATATGCCATCGATGTAGTGTCGCACGCTACTGCAGATAAGGTAGCCGAAGGCGTACATGAGGAGTTGGCCCGCAATTAGGCAGAATAGCGCCAACAAATACGCACCAAACGCCCACCAGTTACGCAGCAACACACTCGTGAGATAGAGCGAGAAGCAGCCGTAAAAGAAGATGAAGATCGCATTTATAACGTAGAGCACAACCATGAGTGCTGTCGTATGGGTCGGGTTCAAAACAGTAGGCCACGACGGCTTGCCACCATTAAACGTGAAGATGGCAATGAGAAATACCGTTACGCCCCACAGCATGCTCGAAATGCGCATGGACCACACGCTTTTGAAGCTGCCGTCTTCCCAAAGCTGGTACCCGAGCAATGACGTGAGCATGAGTAGAAGACAAAAGCTGCTGGACAGACCCGCCTGAATCGCGACGAACCAAGGGTATGACTGACTTGTCACTGGCGAGACGCCCGCGTCCACGATGAGTGACCATACCTCTAGCACGAAGAACAGGTAGTAAAGGTCGAGCGTCTCACGGCGACCGACAGCTGTGTACTTCCCGTAGACCGTGTAAATTGCAAAACACGCCATAAGCAGGACACCAAAATGGATGAAGATAGTGCCCACGTTGAAGATCATAGTGTTGGCAATGAAGATCGACCGAGCGTAGCACTTCGGCAGGAGGCCCTGCCCGAAAGCGCTAGTCCCGTCGTACGGTCCGACCAGCGGACACAGAGGGATGTTCGCACGTTGGCAAATTAGGTCGAATGAGCCGAACCCCATCGTGCTAATCGTCCGGAGCGCGAGGTGAAAGGAATAAAATCGGAGCAGTGAGCTCGAGCTTGCCCCTTTGGGTAAGGGCGCGCAGTGCTAATTAATCGCCCTAGCTGCCCGGCTAAATTTAGTTCCAGGCTGCGTCACGCGTCGCGTGCTGCATTGGGGCTGCATCGGCAACTGCATGAAATGCTGGAGGGCTCTCGACGCGTCGTTGGCCAAGAGAGGCCGAGTGTACAGTTGCCGGAGCTTTTAGCAGCTGGCACTGTACTCTCGTCGCGGCCCAAAACAACGCAGCACGTATGGTGGGGGTATCCATACCCTTATCCTGAGCACGTTGAATCTTGCCCGGCTTTCGTACGCTGTTTACATGTTTCAAACGACAGATAAGGGCGCTGCGCTTTAGGGTTCTGCGGCAATTGACGATTCCAGAAAACGTGCTGCATTGACACAGAGGGAAAGATGTCTCAGCGTTGCCGGCCTAGGGTCTCGGGGCGCTGCTCACGTCAATTTTGCACGCCAGAGCAAGTGCAAGGTGTCGCGTCGCGGCCTTTGGCTTGCGTTGTAATCGAGTAACCCCACGAAATAAATAAGCCGAGTGGCTTTCCAGGTAATAGCAACTGTGAGTAAGGAGCATAAGGAGCGTCAGGTTTACGCGTTGTACCTCTTGTGGAACGTCTGGTTAGCAAAGCCAATGAATTTAATGAAGCAAGCCCCAGCATCTGCAACGCCTATTTTTCAGGTATTGCAGCTGTCACTTCACACGCAATTGGCTACCACTCGCACGATCTCGCCCACAGGCGGTAGTAGTAGTAACGCGTGACATTCGCTAGCTCCGCAATACCCTCAGCGACATTCTCTGCAGAACGCAGGCGAACGCAGGCGGTGCTCGGTCGCATATGCCCTTTCGGAAAGCCCTCGGCGGCAATTCGTACTTTGTGTACAGAAGACAGGGTCCGCTAGGGCGTATCAGCAATTCCATACCGCTGCCGCTCAAGGCCTTTGCAGGAGTGGCGGGTCTTGCTGCTGCGACGGTCATTTTGGCACCTGCAATCCTCATATTGGCAACCCCTCCTCTGATATGTGGTGCGTGGCTGATTCACAGACGTCGCAAGGCATTCGAGCAGCTCGCAGAGCAGCTGCACCATCAACGCTGGCAGGATCTTGCTAGCTTTCATCTGCAGCCCGCAGCGGCGAGCGACAGGCCGGAGCGTATCCCCACATTTGCGCGCATTGCTGTTGAGGCGGCACTTCAAACGAACGATCAGGATCTTCGCTCTAAGCTGGGTCCTGGCACAGTGAGCTTCAGCGGCCTCGAAGCGTTATCGCAGGACTTCAGCGCCGCGTCGCACGGCTTTGCCGAGAAAATGTCAGTTGCGCAGTACGTGCTTTTTGTGGGAGACTCCCCTGCCGCTACCGTGCGCGTTGTTCAACGTCAAGGGCTCGGCCAGGATCCTAGAAGCAGCGCGCGATCTCGCGTGGAGCTGCAGCTGAAGGATGGCAGTCTTGTCATCCTAAAAGGCGGAAGTCCCGACGACATCATTGAAGGGCACGGCCATCGCATCAGGTGAGGCCATGAATTTCGCCCAACATACTTTCCGTGCTCAATACATACGAGGAGGCCCTTTAGCCGTTGCCATACAAAGAGAAACTTTAAATGTACATAGTAATACCGCCCCTGGCTACTGGCTGTCCGATAATCAACGTTCCAGTGTTACTAGCGACGCCTCATCTCCGAGCTCGTCTTGAGAGCCGCATGACCTGGGAAAGCTAATGGCATTATTTTATCAGGCGCGCAGCGTTTTCACATGGACTTAACCCTTGCCTGGATAACCTCCCATCAGATCTAGACAGCTCTCTTAACACATAAAACTGGAAAAGATCCGGTATGGCAGCTATTACGAGCGGCACCATGATGGTGCTCGACGGAGCCACGCCGTTCATGGGTGAGGAGTGGGAGAAGCTTGCCGCAAGTCACTCTATGCGGCTACTCCCGTGTCATCCTAAGTCGCACGCCGAATTCCTCAAGCTTGCGCGGGAAACAAACGTGCGCGTCATCGTAAATAGCTACGACGTTGCTCGCGATATGGGGCCATATTCTCCTGAGATGATTACCGAGCTCGGCTACATGGGCGTGATCGCGGTCTGCCACGAGGGCGCTGGTTATGACGTTCTGGGCGACGTTCATGAATGGAAAAAGCATGGAGTACAGGTATCAAACTGTCCGAACAGCGTGGCGCCGGATACTGCAAACACGGGAATTTATCTCATGCTGAGTGCTATGCGTAACTTCTTCCCCTTGTGTACGTCCTTGCGTGCAGGCACTTGGAACAGAGGGGTGCCAATGGGAATCAGCCCGCTCGGCCGCACACTTGGCATTCTTGGGATGGGAAACATTGGGCGCATGTTCCGTGATCGCGCGCGCCCGCTGGGTTTCGCGTCGATGCAGTACTTTGGGCGTACAAAGCTCGCGCCTGAACTTGAGCAGGATACGAAGTATGTGAGCGACTTCGATGAATTTCTTGCCACGAGCGATGTTCTCGTGCTCGTATTGCCCCTCAATAAGCACACTCGGCACCTCATTGATGAGGCGCGTCTTGCAAAGTGCAAAGATGGCGTTGTCATTGTGAACATAGCGCGTGGACCTATCATCGACGAGGCGGCACTTTCGCGCGCGCTTGACTCGGGTAAGGTGGCCTCTGTGGGTCTCGATGTATACGAGCACGAGCCTGAGGTGCACCCCGGCTTGCTCGCGAACCCGAAAATTACACTTCTCCCGCATGCTGGGCCTCGTACGGATGGCACGCGTGCAAGCCTCGAGCGTGAGCTCTTCGCAAACGTCACGAGCCTCCTCGAAACGGGTTCCGTCATAAATCTTGTGCCGGAGCTGAAGTAGACAATTACTGATTAATAGACTTTCTAGACCATGATTTCTTGGATCAAGAACAACGGCCTGTTGGCTGCTCGGCTCCCATTAGACTGGAGCTCAATTGCCTCGGAGTGGCCTATTGATTTGCCAGGCCAGGTGAGCATTCTGTGCAGGAACCGCCTTTGAGCGGTCTGCTTTAGACGGTCTGCTTCAAAATAACCGTATAAATGCACTTCCTGGTATGATGTTTGTCGTGAGCTCAGCTATAGGGAACCCGGTCTCTCTGACGTTGGTGGCATTGGATAGCGTGAGATTGACACGGAGCGCTGCCATACGCCCGCAAAATAGGGAGCACACCAACCCAGCCTCTACCCTATCTATAAGCCACAAGCTTTGTCCCGCCACCTTAAAAGGTTCGCGAACGACCTGCGTTAGTCTCAATATCACAATTTCAATCTCAATGCTCAACTCTGATACTTATGTCTTACCGGCAGTCCATCGTCCGCTTGCTTCTTCTGCAAGGGCAAAAGCTACTACTCGCTCGCGTGCCTCACTACACACTCCCCCACTCACGTGCTGAAATTTCGCACCCACTTGGAAGAGCGAGAGGCAAAGGACAAGCCGCCGCTGTCATGCCAATTGATCCGAAAAATCTTCTTAGGTTGGAGAACCAGCCTGAGAATATTCGGAATGTGTGCATCCTCGCGCACATCGATCACGGCAAGACGAGCCTCAGCGATACGTTGCTCGCAAGCAATGGCATCATCTCGCAACAGCACCAAGGCGAGATTCGCTACCTGGACTCGAGGGCAGACGAGCAGGAGCGCGGTATCACAATGGAGGCCAGTGCCATTTCGCTCTACTTCCGCACCACAGAGCAGGAGTTTGTCGTGAACCTCATCGACTCGCCTGGCCACGTCGATTTCAGCTCCGAAGTCACCCAGGCGTCACGCCTTTGCGACGCAGCTATAATTCTTGTAGACGCTCTCGAGGGTGTCTGCAGCCAGACGGTTAGTGCGCTGAAGCAGGCTTGGGATGAGGAGCTTCAGTCGATTCTCGTGATCAACAAGATGGACAAGCTCTACGATGAGTGGCAGCTCTCGGCGTCCGAGGCGGCGGCCCATCTCGCGAAGCTGGTGGAGCAAGTAAACGCTGTTTGGGGCCAATTCTACGTCGGTAGGCGCATGGAGACTGAAGAAGATAATGACGACGTTGTTTACTTCTCCCCCTCAAACAACAACGTCGTGTTCTGCAGTGCTATTCATGGTTGGGGGTTCACGATCCAGCAGTTCGCTGCATTCTATGAAAAGAAGCTGGGCGTTGACCGCTCAAAGCTCGTTAAGTTTCTATGGGGTGACTTCTCGCTCGACCCCAAGACGAAGAAAGTCGTGCCTGGAGCCGCTTCTAAGCGCAAAACCATGTTTGCGCAGTTCGTTATGGAAAATATATGGGCAGTATATACGGCCGAGGCCGAAAGCGATGACTATAAGCTCGACCGCATCGCACAGGCGCTAAATCTGAAAAGCGTCGCTGTCAAAACAGCAAAGGCTATTTTTCACCAGTGGATACCAATCTCACGCGCCGTTCTCTCTGGGATCGTATCCCTGCCTTCCCCGAAGAAGGCACAGCTGCGCAGAACGGAGTGCGTTTTGCGCAACACCCCCCATCCAGAGCTTGTGGATCCTGACGTCTTAACCGCCATAGAGACCTGCGACGCCACAGGACCACTCACCGCCTATATCTCTAAGGTCGTGAGTGTTCTTGAGTCTGATCTTCCTGCCACCACGACGGGTATAACAGACCGGCTTGCTGCGCTTCGTCTCCAGAGCGAGCGCCTCACAAAGGCGGATACCTCCGAGGTCGTCGTTCTCGGATTCGCGCGCATCTACAGTGGCTCGTTGAGCCCTGGAATGGAACTCGACCTGCTTGGCCCCCGAGCTGACCCGAACGAACCAGCTGAGTTCCGCACACCTGTCAAGATTGAGGGCCTCTACTTGTTCATGGGCCGAGACCTCATTCCCGTAGAGAAGGCTGGCCCTGGGGCGATTGTTGGCATTGGTGGACTCAAGGATAGTATCGTCAAGAGTGGTACGCTTGTCAGCCGTGGTATAGTAGGGCCGAACTTGGCACGCTCTGCAAAAGTCGCCGCGCCGATTTTGCGTGTCGCTGTCGAACCCGAGGACCCGCGCAAGCTAGACGATGTGGAGCGTGGCCTTGAGCTTTTGAACGTTTCGGATCCTAGTGTGGCTTTTGAAATTAGCGAACTCGGCGAGTTCATTTTAGCTACGTCTGGCGAACTACATCTCGAGCGCTGTCTTAACGACTTGGCTGAGCGGTACGCAAAGGTCGCGCTCGATGTGTCGTCCCCTGTCGTGCCCTTCCGCGAGACAATTCGGCCGCCGTTTGTCGGCGAGGGCTCGCAAGAGCGCGACGTCGGTGGTATCCACATCAAGATTGATGTGCGTCCCATGCCCGAAGACTTTGACGAGCTGCAGGCCGCGCTCGTCGCGAAGTCGCGGGGCAACGTGCTAGTGGATGAGACGGCGAACGGAGTGCTGGTCTCCGGCGAATTCGCTTCCCACAATATAGTCACAGGCTTCAAGTCGGCCATGGCCAAGGGGCCACTAATTGAGGAGCCCGTTCAAGACGTACTTGTGGCTGTTAGAGAATTAAACTGTAGCGCCAGCGAGGTATCACGCATTGCGCAGCGACGTCTCATTACCGCTACAAAGCAAGCCATTCAGGCCGCTATGGAGCAATGGAGCCCTCGTGTCATGCTCGCAACCTACCTGTGTGAGATTCAGGCCAGCACTGACGTGTTGGGCAAGGTGTACGGTGTAATTACGCGACGCCGAGGAAAGGTGCTCACCGAAGAGCTGAAAGAAGGCACGCCCTTCTTCTTAGTACAGGCTCAGTTGCCTGTTATCGAGAGCCTTGGCTTCAGCGACGAAATTCGCAAGAAGACTTCTGGCTCAGCAAACCCTCAGCTCATGTTCTCTGGCTTTGTGCTCCTAGATGAAGATCCTTACTGGGTTCCTACGACAGAGGAGGAGCTTGAGGCGCTGGGTGAAACGTCAGACCGAGAGAACATCGCTCTGAGCTACGTCAAGCAAATTCGTCGTCGCAAAGGCTTAGCGGTGGGTGAGAAGCTTGTTGATGGCGCCGAGCGCGACCGCGCGCGGCGTCACTGAGTTCAGCCCTCTTGAGGGACCCTCTTCTTAATGCGCTGTACAAAAGGAATGTATTCCTAGCTAATTGACAAGTACTTCATGTTCAGACACTTCCGAGGCGAGTGTTTCGAGACGACAGTCAGCACATCCCGATTCCCCGCTATCGTCGCGGCGAGCGGCTCTGATACCTTATCTCTCAAGACTCTAAAGTACGTCAAAAAGCGGCTCTGGCGCGTTGGAAAAATTAGTTTAGGAGGTATAAACACGCGGAATCTCTAAATCTGTGAGTTTAAACATGGTATTAACGCTATATGCAGGCCTCCAAGCGCCTTGCGCAGAGGCTTCTGACCCCTCACCCGACGGTCTTTTTTAGTAAATCTCAGCTGACACCGATAGTACAGACTAATCGACTTTCCCTAACTTCACGATAGTTCACTACATGCGTTTTAATCCGAAAACGTGGCGAAGCACAGCGAACTCATAGAAACGACGTCTAAAAGTCTAACATGCCGTTGGATAGTCGTGCCAAAAAAGCTATGCGCGTTATTAAAAAATGAAATAAAAAATTCATGTTCTAGTTTTGAAGTCTACAGAGCTCGCGATCGCGACATCGCGTGGCTTAAGATTATCTCGTCTTTGCACGGTTGCGAGATTTTCGCGCTTGGGGGGTGCCAGATGGGGGGGGCGTGAGTGCTTTTATTCAAAATTCTTCGTCTTTCGATACCCGCCGGTTACATAAGGGTACGGGTTTGTGAAGCTTTGCCTAAAAATCTTAATATCGTGGGAATAGGGTAGGGCTACTGGCTCCTCTTTTCAGACCCACTTTGGACGGCACGCTCTAGAGATGTTCTGGTAGTGATGAAGCACAGACTGCCAAAAAGTTTGGCTATGGGTAACCGATTGCAGTCTAAATTGTCTCAGCAAGGCTTGACAACTCAATTGCCCGAGTAACCACTTTTTTGACGTCTGCGCGGTTTATCGCCTGAGAGGCTTTCAGGTCGTTTGACAGCAGGGTAAAGGGTTATGCGAGTGATGCTCCTTTTCTTGTGCGGCCACATGCATGAGCTGGTCAAAGAAAACAGCGAAAATAATAGAAACGTGCCGCCATGCAGCAGAGGTATAAAAGCCCGCGAGACCCCACAGCTAGAGCATCTTGTCAAATTGGTGCGTGATGGGAGCTAGCGGAGGAGAGATGCAGATGCAAAGATCCGAGAGGTTCACAGACCCTCGTTTCTTCGCAAAGCATCCGAAGCTGGAGTACGCCTTCATCGTATCTTTACTTTTTGGCCAGATTTTTACTCAATCAGCCTCGAACGCCGCTTTGCCGCTACTACAAGTCCTTGGTAAGGCGTTTGACTCAGATGAAGCAGAGCGCACTTGGTATATGTCCAGCTTCTCATTGGCTACGGGCACGCTCATTCTTGTCAGTGGACGTATGGGAGACATGTACGGACTTCGAGCTATGATTCTTGGTGGTTACGTGTGGACCCTTTTGTGGAGTATTTTAGCTGGTGTATCGAGCTATGTGCCCACTGCAACGTTTTTCATTGTGTGCCGCGCCATGCAGGGTGCAGGCCTAGCCTTCGTGCTTCCGAACCTAATGGGCGTCGCTGGCCGCGTCTATAGGCCTGGTACGCGGCGGAAGCATATGGTATTCTCAGGAATAGGGCTGAGTGCCCCTCTGGGAGGCAGTATTGGTCCTATCGTGAACGGGCTCATCGCCACAGAGACTTCGCACTGGGAATGGTGCTTCTACCACTACTCAATTGCTGTCGCTGGTGCGCTCGCCCTCGCTTGGTGGTCTATTCCGCATATCACGCCGCATAAGAAGGAAGAGCCAGATGCCGCAGTCGACTGGATTGGATGTGGCCTTGGGGTTTGCGCTCTTGTGCTTTTCAATTTTGTTTGGAATCAGGCGCCTTCGGTCGGCTGGCAGACAGGTTATATCATTGCCCTACTCGTCATCAGCATGGTCCTACTTGTGGTATTCTTCTGGTACGAACTACACATCCCCAAGAATCCTCTCGTGCCAAGACAGGTTATGAAGGACCTAAAGATGATGCTTACACTGTTGACTCTGCTGCTCAGCTGGGGCTCGTTCGGCATCCTGTTCTACCGTTTCTTCGTTTTCGTACAAGAGCTGCGACACTACAATCCTTTGCAGTCAGGAGCTTCGCTTACGCCTGTCGTTATTTTCGGATCATGCGCAGCGCTAGTGTGTGGCTACTTAATTGCATACATTCGTGTGCAGTATCTGCTCGTCGTGTCCATGATCATGTTCATGTGCAGCGATGTAATGTGCTTGGAGATGCCAGTGGACCAATCGTACTTCCGTATCAGCATGGGATTATGGATTCTTGGTGTCTGGGGTATGGACTGGAGTTTCCCTGCCGGCTCCATCATTCTAAGTGACGAGCTGCCCGCGAGATTTCAAGGTATGGCAGGGAGCCTACTCACGACCATGGTGACATATGGCATGTCGCTGTTCCTTGGTATTGCTGGTACTGTTGAGAGCGAAATCCTCAAGCGCAACCCGGGAAATACACTGCTGGCCCATAAAGTCTGCATGTACTTCGCCCTGGGGTTGAGTTCCTCGTCGGTGCTCGTCGCCATGGCTGTAGCAGTTATGACGTTGACTTCTCGTCCCAAGAAGGGGCAGAGCGTTGAGCCGCCGAATGACTCGGGCTTGTCGGATACGTCGTCGACATCGGCCGAGACTGAATCATCTAAGTCTGAGCTCGAGAAGGAGCCAGCCGCGACTGAAATCTCCTTGCCTGGTGAAAACCCGAACAACCAGGACGACAACAGGGTGCAATTTCAGACCATGGCTTGAGAAGACGTTCCGCTAACGAGCTCTCTTCTTTGTACCGTCGTTCGCGACAACAGAAGCATCGCTTCTTTTCTTTTCGAAGATCTAATTTTACTGCATATTTAAGCCATTTGGCGCCGCTTTACTCAGGTTTCATTGCCTGCAAGCGTAATAATATTTATCAAAAATTATTCCATTTGGGCTCATGGTCATCACAACAATGGCATCTCGCAGGGCTGTGACATCTAGGAAACAACTGTGAGCAGATACGCGGGGCACGCGGCCGCCACACGGCATGCTACCAATCCGTCAGTGGCAAAGCACGTGCTGATAAATCACGCTACACACACACACGCGCGCGCACACATAAGATCTCGGGCGAGAGCCTCTCTAACGCCCCTGAAAATGGCAGCTCTGGAGCCGACAGAGCGAGTGCCGCTCATTGCTCCTGCAAATGGCAGAAGGCGGCATTTGGGACTGGCGTCTGCCGTGTTTCTTATGCTTAATCGCATGATCGGCACTGGCATCTTCTCAATTCCATCGTCCATCTACCAATCTACTGGCAGCGTCGGCTGGACTATTGTGCTATGGGTGTTTGGTGGAGTGATGGGGTTCTGCGGATTCAGTGTCTATTTGGAGTATGGTCTTGAAATGCCGCATAGCGGAGGCGAGAAGAACTACCTTGAACGAGTATTCACTCGCCCACCGCGGCTCGCACTCACCGTATTTTCTGTATGTGCTGTTATTCTCAGTTTTAGCACCTCCAATAGCTATGCTTTCGGTAATTATGTCCAGCTTGGCCTAGGTCGAGAGCCTGTCGAGAGTACAACCCGCTGGATTGCGGTCGTGACGGTTGGCGTCATCTGCCTAATTCATGCGCGCCTTCCCACTTTAGGCCGCGCGGCGTTCAATACACTGGGGTCAATCAAGGTGGTCATTCTTGTATTTATTGCTGGCTGTGGCCTGCTCTTAGGTTTGGGCCTGATAGATGTTGGCCAGCGCGAAACCATGAGGCTGAACTTTGGTGAGGGGCTGTGGAGAAATGACGGATTTGGCGGAGGGCTCTATAATGTGAGCATAGCCCTGTTGCGGGTATCTTACTCGTACCGCGGCTGGGAAACATTAAATCTCGTCATGGGTGAGGTGAAGAACCCACAACGCACGGTTATTCAAGCTGGGGTCATAGCCCTCACTGGTATCACGACCCTCTATACTCTCTGCACGTTCGCATACTTTGCCGTAGTGCCCAAAAATGAGGTTGCAGACTCAGGCGTCGTGATAGCCGGCGTCTTTCTCCTCAAGCTTTTCGGAGAGTCAGCCGCTGCGCGAATTCTTCCGCTCGTGATCTGTTTGTCCAACCTTGGCAACATTCTTGTCGTTACGTATGCAGTGAGTCGCGTAGTGCAGGAAATTGGCAAGCACAACATTCTCCCTTGCTCCAGTTTACTGAGCTCTGCCGGCCCCTGGGGAACTCCAATTACCGGTCTAGCTCTGCACTTTTTTATGACGGTTGTCACATTAACTGTGCCACCGCCTGGTGACGTCTACAACTTTGTGATCGATGTGAGCACATACCCAGTATCAGTGTTTGCCACGTTAATCACCATTGGTCTCATATACGTGCATCGCCACCCTGAGTCAACGCGCTGGCACATGGACAAAGGATACCGCGCGCCTCTTCCCCTGATTCTCATATTTTTGATCTCAAACTTGGTGATGATCCTATTTGCGTGGTTGCCGCCCCCAACACCGAAAAAAGGCCTGCCTTACTATGCATCGCCCTTGGCAGCATTAGTGGTCATGGCGCTTGGGGCTCTCTACTGGTACGTGCGGAAGGACTTTATCCTGGAGCAGTTACCCCCGCTCATGGACGAGGACGAGGACGAGGATGCGGAAACAAGTTATGTCATAACTCAGAACTCTATAGACGGTAGCGTATAATTTAGAGAGTAAGACCAATGCACTGAGCGACGATTTGCCAAGACAGCAATGACTCATGGACACTATCTCTTCCTCAGAGGTTGGGGGATGAGCAGACGGGTCCGCGGACGAGTAGGGTTTTTGAACACTCTTTTGCGCTGACTATCAGCCGCATTTGTCCGCATAATGTTCATATGCAAGAGTGCTTCGTAACCGAGCCATAACACTGAAGGTATCTCGCAGATGACTACTGAATGTCTCAACATGACTACCAGATGAGTCCCATCATATGCAAGTTAGCCATATTTCTAAGAGAACACGAGTCACACAAATGCTGTATTAAGCATTATTACTGTGAGGTGTTTATGCACTTGAGTCATGTTAGATAAATCTGTTGGGCGTAAAAAAGTTATATATATGGATCGAGCGCGGTGATCGCTCTCAATCTCTACAACGATATGGCAGACTCGCTAAAAGCTGCGGCCGTTAGTACCGCATCGGTGGATGCCGATAGACAGCGGGCCCTTTCACGAGTTTATCGCAAACTAGACCTCCGCATTATCCCAGCACTTTGGGTAATGTACTTCCTGTCAAGTTACGGCAGTGCTGCTTATGGAAATTCGCTTACAATGAACGCCAGGGCTGGCCATAGTCTTCCACAAACGTTGAAGATGACACCACACGACATATCTACGGCAACGTCTCTTAACTACGTGGGCTTCATCGTATTTGACCTACCAATGAACTTGATAATGAGCCGAGTAAAGCCGTACGCGTGGATGAGCCGGATGTTGGTTACAGTAGGTCTGGTTTATGCATGCATTGCAGCTGTCAAGAATGCTAGTGGCGGCAAGGCCATTCGATTCTTCACAGGAGTTGCTGGCGCTGGCATTTGGCCTGGTATGACTTACTACATCTCTATGTGGTATCCTGATCACCGTGCTGTCACACGAGTCGGTTACTACTTTACGGCAGCCCAGATATCCGCGGCCGTGGCTGGTCTGCTGGGTGCCGCATTTCAAAAGATGGACGGTACTCATGGCTACACTGGCTATCAGTGGAACTTCTTGATTTACGGCGTCATTACGATTTTCATTGGATTTACGCTTCTTTTCTGGCTACCTAGTCGGCCCAGTGACAAGAAGGGGAGCAAAGTTTTTCCTTTGAACGAGGACGACGCCGCGCTGCACTACCAAGACATGGCAGAGCGAATTGAAGTGGACAGAAAATGGGGGTGGAGAGACCTTGTTCGTGTGATGACGGATATCCGCATTCTTCCACTTATCCTTATGTATTTTGGGGTTGTGGGCGTAGGAATTGGCATAGAGAATTACGCCACAACCATTCTTTCCCAGATCAACCCGAGCTGGTCCGACATTGACTTGTCGCTGCTTACAGCGCCTATCTGGCTATTTGACTTGGGTGGCATTCTGTTAATCACGCCCTTTGCGGATCGGTTCCGACAACACCGGCCTCTAATCTTCTCGCTGTCGTGCATGATCATCATTTGCGGTCTGTTCGTGTGTACGTACGCAAAGAATGGGTGGTCACGGTGGGGCGGACTGCTGCTCTGTGGCTTTGGACTGGGCCCCACGGTACCTATAACAATGTCCATGGGGTCTAACATCTTTTACAAGCATCATAGCGACCTTGGATCTGCAATCGCCACAGCGCTTATTTCTGGTGCTGGAAACACAGGTTCTGTTACGACAACGAAGGCTTTGTATTCAGGATGGCCTGAAGACGCAAAGCGAGGGTTTCGCGATTCAAATATGGTGATGGTGTCTATGCTTGGCATCTCAATCATAGCGGCTGCGTCGTGTACATTGCTTCAGTATGCTTTGGGCGATTTCGAGGGAGCATCGTTGATTGACGTCACTTTCCTAAGTTGGTTTTTCAAACGGCGGAGAGCAGTCTCTGGTGCTGGAACAAGCTCGGTTCAGTCTGCGTAGTCGCGATTTGGAAGAGTGCTTCCACGATGACCACGGACTCTGAAGGGAACGGACTTTATTATAACAGGGCTTTCCTCGGAAGGCATTTACAGTATCTTAAACATTGATAGAGCGACGCGCATTTTTCTAGTTTCCACTTTTGAAAGAGGGTAAAGTCAAGAAGGGACTGAAGGTGAATGAAGGTGAGTGAAGGTGAGTGAGCGTGTGAGTGAGTGCTTTTATTGCGCGGTATGACATTATAACTTATGAGATTCGTATTAAAGAGCGAAAAGCTTATTCTATTACGGATTCAAGAAATCTCCATGTCTTTCAAATATTCCAAGCAACGCGCAGCTGTGGGTCGACTGCCGGGGTTTCTGACAAGTAGGCGCCGAATCAGAGGACTTCCCAAACAGTCTAATTCCGCCGGGAGAGTCCCTTCTATTATGGCCTCGATTCCATGAAATGGAGTTTCCTTGAACATGATGGTGTAAAGAAGAATTCCGAGTGCCCAATTATCTTGCGGACAGCCCTCATATGTCTGTCCCTGAACTACCTCTGGAGCGGCGTAATCAACGGTTCCAACGAACACGTCGAAAGGTCCCTGCTTCAAGTATGCGGCGCTCCCAAAGTCGATTAGCTTCGCATTCCCACGTTGATCCATCACGATATTCTCATCTTTGATATCGCGGTGGACAATGCCTAACGAGTGGACGTGGGCAACCGCGCTGACTGCTTGACCCCAGATATTTAGTAGCGTGCGCTGACTTGTGTGAGCCGAATGAGCTTCGAGAAAGTCGAACAAGTCGACTCCCTGAGGGCTGCCAATGGGGAGCATTTCCATGTGATAGCACTGCGGGTCCTCGAAGAAGTCTACCATGTCCACAATGTGAGGATGCCTCGTAGCACGCAGCTGGTTGAGAATACGGATTTCGTTGGGAATGGTACCAAGCTTGCGGTCGCGCGACCAGGTATCCACGAGGATCCGGTCTTTATATACAGACTTCAGCGCCAAAATGAGGTTCTTCCCTTTATGACGCACGAGGCTAACTCGCCCATAGGCACCTTCACCTAAAACTTTCAAAACGTCAAAATCCTGAAGACTCTTCGTTCGGCGCTCCGAGCCAACCTGTATCTTCGAGAGTTCTTCCCAAACTTGATCATCGTTTGTATCTGTTGTGGTATTTGATGGCTCATCCAATCGAGGTTCTGCCGCCCGAGCAGCAGATGTACGGCGGCCCTCGTTATTATGCTGGGCCGCCGATTTAGTAACCGAGACACGTAAGGCTGGCTCTTGATCAGCACGAAAATCGGTCTCTATGCTCGATGGAGAGGGCAGTCCATTGGTGTCCTTCGCAACGGGAGTAGCCTTCTCTTTGAAAGTCGCCTGAACTTCCTCAGAAGACACCTCTGAACTTTGCGATGAGGTCGAGGGTGTTGGGCTGAGCAGTGACAAGACTGTAGGAAGCAGAGTGCGTTGTGATGGGACATGCAGCATTTGCTTTTCAAGGTCTGCTTGAGCTGAGTTGCGCGAGTAACTTATCCAGAGTACGAGGGTAGTGGGGTCGACGAGTCGGAGCTGGATATCCACAAAAGTGTGAGCACCGAACTTCGCATTCGCGCGAATAGACCGCTCGGG
Organism: Entelexis tilneyi; assembly: GCA_030566755.1. Taxonomy (NCBI): domain Eukaryota; kingdom Fungi; phylum Ascomycota; class Dipodascomycetes; order Dipodascales; family Trichomonascaceae; genus Entelexis; species Entelexis tilneyi. The sequence continues at coordinate 124,478 of JAKUAT010000013.1, read as the reverse complement.
GTCGCGGGACGGATCTGGAGATAGAAACTCTGGTGTCGAGACATCTATGCCTGCAAGCGTACGGAACTTGTGTTCGGGAATCACAATTCCTACCGATGTACAAAGGGATCTTATTTCTTCCCAAAAGATAGGGAATTGCGGCAAAATTTCCGAGACGTGTTTTCCGATTAGTTCCTCGCCCCGATAACCAAGCAGAAAATACATTGTTGGCCGATTATACCCTCGTATAACGTGAGTGGAAAAGTCTAGAGCGACCGCACAGCCTATGGTTGTTGGCTCGCGGAGGCCCAATGGTGACGCCAGAACAATGAAATGTTGCTCGTTGATGCTATGGCGCATCACAGGTTCTTCTCTGGTTCCCATAATAGCCTCTGAATCCTGCAGGTGCGGCTGCCGCGTAGGCTCCGGGATGGGCGCCCCGGAGGACTTGCACACGGAGACTTCTTGCAGAGTCCACACAAGAGTTTCTGCGCTGACATTCTCTACCCAAAGACTCACCAATTTGGCCTCGCTCATGATCAGGAAGTCAACGAGCTCTCCACTGAGACGCACTCTAGCAGCTGGCTGCTCGCTGATTTTGGATGTCAGAAAATTAAGGAACTGCGGCGCAACAAAATCGAGGATGCTACGGCCTGGGGCAGTCTGTTGGTTTGTCACGCATACCAAGCAGGCTATGTCGTTAAGCGTACGGATCCGGAATGGATGCACTGCCTCCGTAGTGAGAACGGCCTGCGTGCACACATTTTTGGAGGGCAGGTGTTCCAACGGCGTACTGATGCCTTGTAGGGCCGGACTCAGTGAAGTAAAAAACATCGAGCTCGCTCGTCGGAACATTGATGGCGGCCGCTTCGATGATGCTGATGGTTCGCGAGCACCCGAATTGACGGTGTCCAAGTACGGCACCGTAAGAAATCGAAGCAAGGTCTCCTCACTTTCAGGATGGTCTGAGCTGCGATTGTGAGCTCCATCGATATCGGTTGAAATAGTCGGTTGAGTGCTGAGGATCATCTCTGGTGCCATCGTCGCGGCACCGACACCAGGTGTAGTGGTCGATCCGTCGCGTAAGCCGCCACTGGCGGTTTCGAACTCCCCGATAGCAGTAGCAGATACTGAAGCCACAGGGAGACTACTTGAAAGAGGTTTCTGGCGCAAAAACTGAAGGAGCAACAGAATATTGGGCAAAGGCGGCGCGGGGGCACCCATGTCTGCTGAAGCAACATTGCGCTGCAGAGCTGACAATCGCGTGCTGAGCAAAGAGCCCGTGCTCTGTGAGTACGTGAAAGAGTATAGCGAGCTTGTCAAATCGTCGTAATGCTCGGTGGGGCTATCTGCTGGCCTCGTTCCGCCTACGCCAGCACCGGTGCGACGGCGGGGACTAATGAGGATTTCGTGGTCAGTTCCATCAGAATCAACGAAGCCATCAGCACTCATACCAATTCGGTCAAAAACTCGGTATACCTCACAAGCAGCGGCGTTTCCGTCAACTACTGTCCCGCCCAAGAAGCGAGATGCAGGTGGGCTTCGCCTACTTAGCTGAGGAAAACATTGAGGCTTCGCTCATCAGAAAATTATATCACGTGCATACATACAGGAGGCCGCTATCGCGGAGACACTGCGCATGCTACCACGAGGGCCACGCGCTCGATCATGGCACAACTGCATCCATAAGAAGTGGTGCGGCAAGGAGCTCGACACGAACTCGCTTCACCTCTCACCTTTTCTTTACAGCCTCTAGCATGCTTCTTAACTGGGAGCGGGACATTTCGCCTCACGCACAGCACAAGCCCAAAATTATCATCTCGCACTGAAAGAATCGCTTTTGAACTTAAAAGAAAGCAGCTGGACTATGCCAAATTATCCGTGACTCTGCCGCTCTATAGGCGCCCTATAAAGTGCATAGCCGCGCGAGATGTTGTATCGCCCTCAGCGTGGGTGATGATGACCCAGGAAAACACAGCACACGTGAGCCACGAAGACGCGGTGGCTCGTCCTGCCCCGTGTTTCCCAGAGCCTCCAAGGTTAGGTTTCAACAAAGATCACTTCTCTCATTCAAAGGCGCGCTAAGGAGGGAGGAGAATACGAAGAGTACGAGCAACAGTCACACAGAAATAACCAATCACTGGGAAGCTAGTCTGAGTAAGAAAACTGGTATCGCAAGATCGTCTTTTCCCACCACTCATTATTGGTACATTTTGGTGTAGCCGCAAACAATGTTGAGAACTCTGTTGAGGACCCGCACTGCATCTTTGCCGGTAGGGGTTCGTTTCGCTTCTACTGTCTCGGCGACACCCAGTCCTGCCACGACGAGCGCTTCGGAGCCCATCTCCACGCCGACCCTACGAAAACTCGAAACGCGCTGGGAACGCATGCCGGAGGACGAGAAGGACGAGATCATCAATGCGCTGGCCGAGCGCCAGAAGGTGGACTGGCATGAGCTGACTGCCTACGAGAAGAAGGCGGCGTGGTATATTTCATATGGCGAATGGGGACCCCGTCGACCGGTGCTAGCCAAGGGCGATCCAGGCCGTATTGTCTGGGGGACGCTGATCGGTGTTGCTGCTGCTGCGACTTTGTTCTTCGGCTTGCGTCTCTTCCTGCCGGAACACGGTAAAACAATGTCTAAGGAGTGGCAAGAGGCCTCCGATGCCGAGCTGGAACAGATCAACGCCAACCCGTTCTCCGGCTACAGCCAAGTGCAGTCCCCCGCAACAGGACTTTCTGCTGACGATCTAGAGGATGACGATGACGAGTAAACCGCTAGAACATCTAAGACTCAGCTCAGAGACTCTAGAGGAGCTCGCCGTCAGCCACTAGTGTCGTGATGAGCTTAAGTGCTACAAAATTGATTTATTTCCTTTCATGTTGTATGTATCTCCAAACCGAGTATGTTACTCGCCAATTAATCCTGTGCCATATGTTTGTGAAATAGTGCGCACGTAGCAGACCCGAATGATCAGAAAAGTAGGGATTGGGGAGACTCGTTTCCCGCGAATGCGAGGAAAGACTAAGTTAGCTTGTTCATCCGAAACTGAACATGCGCGCACCTTACGTTTTCATACAGCCTCCCCAACGCGCCGCTTGGTAGCGCTTCCAGTGCTCAAACAGGACTGATCGACCCGGAGGATAGTAGCCATTACATAATCATATTTCCATATAGGCGTCTGAGCTGAGTCGACGCGCGTGGTTTGCGCGATTGAATTTCATGGTAGCAGCTCTAGGTAAAAAATTGAAGCCGCGGCGTCAGGTCACAGGTGGCTGAGAGACGGGGCCATTATTCGCGAACCCGCTTTGAAATTATGGCTGCTCACTCTCCTTAAAGTATAATCAAAAAAGCCCATCTTTTGTGTTATTACACTATTATAATCGTTCAGCATCATTACACTATGGCGGCTGGCTGATTCAGATACGCAAAAATAGAGTCTGAGGTACACTGATTTGCGTTATACAGGTGATACGCTGGGTTCATGAGAGGTCTCCGTCGCCAGTAAGAGAACAAGACAAGGATTTATATGTGTCCCGACGAAATAAATGCATAGGAGCACAGTGACTTTGGCGTTAAGATTGTTTGTACAATTTCTTTAAAGTGCTGAAGGCGACACTCGCTTATGTTCGACTGGCCAGAAGAGATCCTTTCTGTGATTCTGGCCGCAAACAATTTCTCACCTCGCGCAACCTATGCAAACTGTGGATCCCAATAATAAGGAACACCGACTGGAATATTGCTAACAGTGCTCCAAACATGACGCCCAATGTCCACGGCGTTTCACCATGGTCTTTAATCGTGTGTACTAGACTAACGATGAATAACGCCAACGTGCACACTTCAGCAAGCATGAGCCAGAGCACTGCTCGCGTTTCGGCCTTAATCGACGCACCCAATATCAAGTACTCCATGTACTGTGATAGTTCCTGCTCTGCGTTTTCGTGAGCGCCGGGCTCGTCCGATGTCCAGACCTCATGATGAGGATCTACACATGGGCACTCGTCAGTGAGCCGGCCTTGAGCGTCCCACGATAGCGAGTTCCAAAACCACTCTCGTTGCTCAGCGCTGGTGATGTCTTCCCACGCAACTAGACGATCCAGCCCATCCCAGAACTGTAGCTCGCTGATCTCTCGATTCTTGAAACGCTGTAATAAGGTGTCAAGCGTCAAAAAGTTTCTAGCTGAGTCGTCACGGAGTTTTAAGATTCTTGTAACTTTGCTCAGCCAGGCATCCCACCCTTCAGTAGTGCGATAGCGGGGATGCGGGCGAACGAAGGCGCCTAAATCCGATATTACACGTTCCGACATGTATTCGCGAAGTGTTTCGATCCGATCGCTTACAAGACGTTTATCTGGATGCGCTGTTTCATGGTAGCGCATTGCATCTCGGTAAAAGTCATTCCAGCCAGCATAGTCGTATTGGGTCGGGGGCCTGACGCCCTCCGCACTGTCCTCGCCGCTCATTGAATCTTATACGAGAAATGCAGGAGCTACACTTATGCAAGATTGGCAGCGAAAAAGATGATGATGCGAAGCTGAAAGGTATGGCACACTCTGGGCACGGGTTTGCGGCGGCATAGTCCCCCCGCTACGCTGGCTAAGGCATACGACCTAGTGATCAGACCTGACCTTAGACAAAACGCACGTGACTGAATCGATTGTGCTTCTCAATGGTTTCGAAATTGAGCCGTTCCAATTCCTATATGAGGGCTCAAGGAGAGAAAGGCGAGTTGATGTAAGCTAACTAAGAATGCTTCGTTTGGATAATCCTCGCCAATCAGGCCGTTTGCGAGCTAGTTAGCGCCTTTAGGACGTGCTCCGAGCTACTCGGCTTATCGTTGTCAAGGCTGCAGGCATGCGTGAGATAAAGGCAAGGGCTGATGGTTTGACACGTGACTGGCTTCCAAGACCTGGGCCCTCAAGAGTCGTTGCGCTAAGTGAGTGGCCGCCCTGCCAACGTCAGAACTTCTCTGTGATCTGAAAGTCGGCCGCAGAGAAGCTTACCACGAACCTGAATTGGGCTCTACAGGATTCGTCGGAAGATGACCTCGTCTTATGTGCAGATCGCCTGCGCCTTGCTTTGGAATCTCTTTGCGGCTGGGCCCATCTTCGGCTTTGCTGCCCTTAAGCCCGTTCTCGTAGCTCAAGGAGTTTACTCGGACCTTTGCGAGGCAAATGATCCTGCTTGCTCTGCGCAAGATCTGAAGCTGAATGTTATGTTCACTATAGCGGCTGGAACAACGAACGTCGTGGCCCTTCTTGTCGGGTTCATTCTCGACACGCGCGGACCCCGGACATGCGGCTTTATTGGCTCGGCGTTTTTGGTTCTAGGTGCTCTTTTTCTTGCATACGGTGCCGTTATTCCATACGTTGATCCGTACATCTGCGGATACACAAGTCTGGCAATTGGAGGCCCGTTCGTGTTCATATCGACATTCCAGCTGGCGAATGCGGTTCCGCAGCACTCCGGGAAGATCTTGGCGGCCATAACTGGCGCATTTGACTCCTCGTCGGCTCTTTTTCTCCTTTACAGGTTGTATTTTCAAAATGTGCGACCCCTTGGCCTGCACACGTTCTTTATGGGCTACCTTGTTGTTCCGGCCTTTATCATAGCGTGTCAGCTGTTCATAATGCCGCGCGATAGCTACCGGTCACTTGGCGCGGTGCGGAAGCTGGATGTTGAGGGCCTAGATGAGAACGGAAATTTGCCAGAAGGCCTGAGCGGGCACCGCCTTGTTGTAGACGAGCAGGAACGTGAGGACCTGCTTCACCGGCACATGTCGACTTCAAACTTGCCGGATACATTAGAGTCTCAGACAAACAGACGCGTAAGCCGTGTGAGCGACCGGCGACGTAAGAGTGTGCTTGAGGAGCACGTGGGGCAGCGGCTTTCGTTGCAAACACAGGGCGTATACGGCGTCCTGCATGGGCAGTCTGTAGGTGCACAGCTCCGCTCGCCGTGGTTCTCGAACGTCCTGCTGTTGACTATTCTGTGCATGCTGCGCCTGAACTACTTCATGGCAACCGTGCGCAGCCAAGAGGAATACCTGCTGGGAAGCGCCGTTGCCGGAGACCGTATTGGTGACATTTTCGATGTGATGCTCCCCGTCGGCGGGCTAGTGGCGATCCCATTGACAGGCCTGCTTATCGACAATCTTCCCACAATCCTAGTGCTCAAAATCATGTGCACAGCCTCTGTGCTCATCGGTGTACTGGGTGTTTGCCGGAGCTTTTGGCTGAATCTTGCTGGTGTTGTGCTGCTTGTGCTGTACCGCCCCTTCTACTACACGGTAATCTCGGATTATTGTGCCAAAGTGTTCGGATTCGAGACGTTTGGCACTGTGTACGGTCTCATCATGACGATTTCTGGTGTGCTCAATATGCTCCAAACACTCGTGGACCGACTCACGCACACAGTTTTCAATATGAACCCAATTCCCATGAATCTTTTGATGACAGCAGCCACAGCAGTGACATCAGTGTCGCTAGTTTACTACGCAACATCAGAAGTGAAGCAGCGGCATCAGCGAGAACGGCAGGGTGGGAGCCGCCGCGATGTTAATGAGCGATCGGCACTCCTCGATAGTGCCATTGCCGAGGACTAGTGCCAGTTTTGATGAGATGAGCCGCAGAAATAGGTACCTACAAAGTTTTAGATTGTTTTAAAAAAAAGCAAAAAGGATACGCTAGTCCCTCAGGTACGTTCGGCTTCGCTTAGATCCAGGAGAGATCCTGGATCTCTCCTGGTTGGGTGGTTGGGCGTACAGCTCAGACTTCCGAGCCAAACAAAGAATGCTGGAGTTCGCCCGTGTGTGCCGAGAGGGCGGAGCCTACTCCTCCTCTCGTGCCACTAGAATTGAGGAATCATGAACCCATAAGGCATGACCGGAGGGGCTCGCGGTGACATCGCTGAGAACTGGTCGACGTACGACATCTCCGAAGTAGTGGTCCAGCTTGGCGGCGTGAAGAACGCTTTTGGCGCAGCCTCGCCCTTCGCCGCAAGCTGCGCAAAGAAGTCGAAGCTTGTGCCAAGCGGGCGTAGCTCTACGGGATCCGGACTGGCGCTACCACTTCCTGGGCTCGCGCCGGCGCTGGGACCCGCACTCGGCGAGCGAATGGGGGGCATGAATGGCATCGGCATACTGGGTGCATACCCCTGCTGATGGGGCACGAAACCATAAGGCATGACGGCAGGCATTGGCGGCGACACGGAGGGCACAGGCGAAGCAGACGCAAGGGGCTGCATTGGCACAGAGTGCGGACTGAACGAGGCCTGGCGCCCCGACGGCGAGAACGGCGGTGGGCTGAACGGCTGCGGGCTCAGCGACGACTTGAAGGAAGAGGCCTTAGCAGCCGCGGCAGAGAAGTTGAATCGCGACGGCTTCGGCTTTGCGTCCTTCCCCGGCTCTGGCGTTGCGCCCGCCTTCGGCGTTTGCCCCGCACTAGATGCTGGCGTCGTCTGCGACTTCTCCGGCAGGCGTTGCTCCGCAGCACCAGATTCCTTCACGCTGCCCTTCACGGTGTCCTTCCCAGCGTCCTTCGCCTTCGAAGCAGGCCCCTTGTGCTCGGCGCGTTGGGCCTCTTTCGTAGCTGCAGAGCCCTTCGGCTTCTTGCCGAGAATGGGCAGGAGGTCCGGGGGCACTGGCGATTGCACGCGGTAGTCCTGGGAGAAGCGGCGCAAATCCTCAAGACGGTCACCACGCTCGCGGTCACGGAGGTACGTTGGCGAGGCCATGGCTTTGCGGGCTTCATTCGCGACGAATGCTGGGGCACGCTGAACACCGGAGTAGCGATCCTCCTCGTCCATCTGCGAGTCGTCGATGGCAATGCCACGCTCTTCAGCAACGTGAATACTGTCGCCCGCACCCTGGCGCTCAATCTCGCGAGCAATCTGAGCAGCGCGGCGCTCGCGCTCGGCATACTCTGGGTGAGAAGTATCGATCTCCGTCGTGTATAGGCGCTCGTCGTATGTCGACTGGACGCCGAACTTCTCACGATTCGCGGCGAACTGATCCCACTTACTGGCCTCGGCGGGCGACCCCAGGGAGTTCAGATCAACGTGTGCGGGCACGGAAGCGGCGTCTCCCTCGTCCCACCGCTGCAGCGTCCGCTCGCGGCCGGTCCGCGACGCCGAAATATCGCTGTCCGTCCTGAACCTGTTTTCACCGCCCCGGCCGCCGCGGGGGCCTCCCGACTTGAATCCCGAAGACATCTGGCCTGGCTACAACGTGCCAACTACAGAGCTGGGCCTGATAGACACTGTGGTCGTAATGAACAGCTCCCAGGGAAAGGGTGGCCAGCCACTTGTGGAGAGAGGGCACAGACGGGCGCAGGAAGCATGTACGGATGGACACAGGCGAGCATCTCAGTAGACGACTGGAGCGAAAGCCCGCATTGAAGGCGTAGCTGAAGAGCGAATTGCAACAGAGACGAGGCGTTTAGAAACGAATATAGTGCACGACTCTGCAGCTTATTCTCCGTGACACGTGACGCCATTTAATGGTGCGTCCAAGGTGTCCGCGCCACATGTGCGCGCGTCCATGATTCCACGGTACACGTCCGTGTGGTGCACTCGCACGTACGCAAGGAACGTATGTGGTGAGCGCGGTGAAAGCCTTTAGCCCATCTTGCATAATAGAGAGCAGCTATAGGCTCATCACGCTAGCGTGAATGATCGACCTCTGCTAGCCCGCTTTTCCAAATTCATGGAACATTGTGTATTACGAACGGCTTTTTACTTTTATTTTGGCTCTGGAAATTCTCTTCACAAGCAACTGTCTCAACTCACCTAGCCCCCCTCCCTCCACTCTGTTCATCATACATACGCATCTCCAGGACAACCGTGTAATTTAGTAATAATGCCCACCACCCCAGCCGCGAAGAAAGGCGGAGAGGCACGCGTGCCCGACTATGTCGTGCGCAAGCTGATGATAGCCACGGCAGCAATGCTTGTTGTGCCAGTGAGCCTTTTCTTCTTCATGCGGTGGCTCGGCGCCGGCCCGCTGCTTAGTGGTGGGTCTGCCGCCGGCGCGGCGAATGTCGTGCTTATCGGCTACGTCGTTGCCGCATTCCTCGAGAACGACGACGCCACAGCGAACGCCCTTCAGGAAAAGAAGGTTCAATAGTGATTTAAGTCGATAGTTGTATGTACAGAAGCCGAAGGAAAGTGATGTCCTGAATGATCCAAAGTGTCTTTAGTACACGTATGGGATGAACTTGTACGGGACGCGCTGCTTGTATGCATCCCACGTCTTCCCGTACTTTGCCGCGCACTTCGCCTCATCGCGGCCCTCGCGATGGATCAGCAGACTGGCAAAGTACACCACAAAGTAGTACGGAATCGGCGTGAGGCCGCAAGGAAGGCAGTTTGCCCAGGAGCTGATCCAGTCGCCCGTGTAGTTGATGTGGCGCGCCATGCCCCACCACCCTGTAACGAGCAGCTTCGACCCAGAGTCGGCTGTGAGGTACTCCAGATGCGCCATCGCCGGGTCGCCGGCCTTGAAGCGGTTCTTCTCGTTATTCGAAAGACGGAACACGGCGATTCCGAACACGTACACCGCGACGATACCAGCAATGGCCGGCCAGCTCAGCACGACCGGGTGGTCCGCGAGGTACCGGGCCTGCAGCGTGTACGTGAACGGCACAAGCGACACGTCGCCAAACACGAGCATGAATCCCAGGCCATCGGTAGTTGTGTCAATCATCGAGACGAGGCCCTTCTCGTAGAACGTACCCTCCACAACATAGTAGATTTGGAACGCGCACACGAGCAGCATCGAAGCGGAGACTTGTCCGAAACGCAGATACTGGTGGTGGGCCATCGCAAGATTGATTACGATCCATAGTAGGAGCCCCGGTCGCATCTCGAGCCAGAGCTTGAGGTCAACGCGGTTGCCGAACAAGCGCGGATTCAGTTCACGGCCAATAAACCAGTCGTATACCACATTCCCCGTATTCCCGCCTAGCGCAAGGAGCCTATTTGCGCGGAAGCTTGCAACATACAGCAGCGTTGCCAGCACGACAGCAAATGCGAGACTTGCGTTTGCTAGCTCAATGAGATGCGCGTACACAAACTGCAGCTCGGGCAGCTCCCAGCTCGTCGACCACGATCGGTACGCCAGGGCGGCAAACAGCAGAGCAGTCACGCGCGAACCGTTGAACTTGTACATAAGGTGTGAGCCTGTGCGCAGTGTAGTCCCACGCACGACCTCGCCAGGCACAACCAGCTCAAGAACTAGCAGCGCGCCGAGCCACGCAAGATACGCCTTCATGGCCGTGGCCGAAAAAAAAGTGGTATCGTTGAGCTGCGCGGTAAACACAGCCCACGGCGCGGGACATCCCCTCGCGTTGCAGCTCAGGTACAGCACCTCAATAAGCAGAGGCAGGCCGAGCGAGATACTCAGAGCACCGCGTGGGCCCGAGAACTCATAAGATTTGGTTCGCGGGTTCAGATCGCTAGTTTCAGACATGCTAAACAAGCACCGTTGCGACGCAGAGAGACAGACTAAATAGCGTGGCCGTTGTCAATGGGGCACGAGGGTTCGGGCTTCTACACCTGTGCGTGCGGCTTTCGAGTGCGTATGGCCAGCAATTGCGTAGCGGCTGCAAGAGTCGCCACCGACGGTGGCTGAGGGAATTCAGGACGCGCAGCTGATTGCAGCCGCGTGTCCTTGCGCAAGCTGCCTGCAGCAGCTAGTTGGGCGGCAATTGCGCAACAAGAGCAGCCCCATTTTTGGCCACTGCACATTCACGCACTTGAACATGATCTCGCTTCTATGCCTTGTGATTGCACTTGGATCGCTTGTCCACAGCTACTTCAAATCCAAGCGCGCGAGCCAGCGCGCGGGCGCTCTCTGAGATGTAGATCAAAACCACCTTGAGGGTTAGGAACAGAGGTCGAGATCGAGCGTCCGCGTACGCTCGCTTCAGGTAATGGTCCAGCGGCTGTCCCTGTTCGGTATAGTTTCGGATGAGGAGGTCACTATGACGCTGACCACCCTTGAGGCGATCAGCGGCATGCCCCCGCGGCCGCTTGAGGAGCACCAGGAAGTGTGGGAACCGGCGCACCGCTTCACGCCGCGACCTGTAGCAGGGCAGGCGAATCAGACCGAGCAGTACCGCCTGTTCGCGCACCAAAGCGGGCGCAGTGCACCCGTCACAATCGAGGCCCACGAGGTCCCTGAGGCCGGCCGTAACATCAAGGTTATTTCGCAAACAGTTCTCAGCACGGCAGTCCTGCCTGGCGGTGCCGACGCCGCCCCGTTTCTCAACGACCTTGGGTACCAGTATGCGTCTGCATACAGCGTATCGGGTTTTGAATTTGTCCTAAGCGGACAGTTAATTGTACGAGTGTTTCGGCTGCAAAAAGAGACAGGCGAGCTGCTCGATGAGTCTGCGCAGTGGGTCGTGAAGGCGTACGCTGATGTGAGCAGTGTCACCGATTTGCAGGCCGTGGAGCGTGGCACGCAGCTTCTGCTAAACGTGCAGGTCGAGCTGCGCGGTGTGGTTGCATTGAAGGCGCCGAGCCGCGGGAGCTTCAACGCGCGAATGCCTCGCGTTGCATAGGCCCACTGCGAGACGCGAGAATTAGTGAATGCACATAATTGTTACTTTAGTTTGAGTAAATAAAACTTTTTGCATTGCAAGCGCTTAGGACCGGTAGTGGGCGGTGATTAGAGTCTTCCTGTGAGGTTGCTCGCCAGCGCAGTCCTTGACTGGTTGATAGGTCCATTGTCATGTCTCTCCGCTCATGAGCACCCATAAAAGCGGTGTGAATCGGTGTAAGTGAGTGTCACAGGCACGCGATATTATTTTAGTTCTTCGTCTTCAACAGCTTCCGCTTTTTGCTGAGCGTCTCCTTGCGTGCCTGCTTCTTATCCGCCTCGCCTTGTACTTTCTCGTACAGCTGTCGCTCCTTGTTCGACATCATTGTCTTGCGCAGCTCCTTCTCCTCGTCTGCAGCCTTCCGCGTCTTCCGCTTCCTCGCCGACGCAGGTGCGGGCGCTTCGCTGAACTTCACGCCTTTAGCCTCGAGCTTCAAGTCGCGTTCCTCATCATCCTCCTCAACTTCATCGTCATCGACGTCTTCTGCTGCGGCGCCTGTGTCCTCGCCATCGCTCCCTGCTGCAACAACCTCGGAGGCGTCGCTCTCAGAGCCTTCATCCTCGGCCTCGGGGTCATACGAGCCTCGGTCTCCCCATGGACTGAGGTGCGGCGGCAGCTGCTCGCCCGGTGCGTATAGACCCACGGCCTGTAGCTCACCGTGGTTGACGCTGTCGAACAGCCACTGCGGCTGCACGTAGACACGGCCCGGAACAGGGCGTGCAATAGACGGCCGGTCGCTGATCTGGTGTGTCACAGCATCAAGGTTGGGTTTCACTTGCGATGCGTCGTTACTTGTCTCAACATCCTCGTTGTCGATCATCTCATCGAGGGCCGCCTCACTGATCAGCTTACCGCCAAACGCAAGTACTACGAACTCCACAATGTCGAGGGGCACCTCGCGGCCCACATAAAACGTGAACTTGGAAAAGAGTCCGCTATCGGACGATGCTGCGGGCTGCGCAAGCAGATCACCGCTGTTGTCCTCGGCCTTGAACTCGTCAAGCTTGCCAGTAGTCGGTTCGTCGTCCTCTTCCTGGTCCTCTTTTTCAGCAGCAGCAGCAGCGGCGGCGGCGCGGTCGGCTGCGCGCGCCTTGTCCACGGAAATCTCAACGCTCGCAGGTGCATCGCCATTGCCACTCGAAATTTCAGGCAGCGCTAGCGACGTCGAGGCCTGCGACTCGAGCAAGTAGGTTCCAAGGCCTCCAACACCTTTCTCGCGCTTCGCATTAATCGGCGGCGGGTAGACAAGGCTTGAGTCCGTGTAAAGCTTGAAAAGCACAAAGTGGACGAGCGTCGTGTAAAACTCGAGGAACGTGAGCATTATTTCAAAGTCGACGGCATCCGGAATGGTCTGCGGGAACTTGAACGGCACAACCCACGTCACCTCCTGGCCTCGCACGACAGCTTGATAGTACACACCCTTGATGGAGACAAACACCTTGCGCAAAAGGTGCTCGCGAGCCACAAAGGCCATCCACTCGGCGCTAAGGCGCTCAGCCTCGGCAGTGATGCGGTGCGTGACCTTATCTGTGGCCGGCATGATGGCAAAAAGGAACAAAGTGCTCAGCGCATCGTCAAGATCCCCTACAGCGTCTAAAAATGTGGGGTACCTCTCCTTCACGATGTGATCTAAGGTATAGCGGGGTCGGTTTGCGTCGATACGGCGTGCGTCAGCCAGGTCGCCGCGGCCAAGAGCCTTTGTGAGCTTACGTGCAAACGTTTTGTGTTCGCGGAACTTGCGGAGCAGCGGCTCATGCGCAAGGTACTGGATGTCTTTGCGGTAATAAACGGTCAATTGCTTGGTCGAGCCCTTCTGAACGTGCGCCTTGGCGCGGCCCTGCAGGTCTCGCGGGTAAATGCCTTTGAGAATGCACAGACGGCGGAAGTCATTCAGCGACACCTGAAGGTACTTTACGGCCTGCGTCCGCGTGACATACTCGCCCTTATGCTCTTTGACCTGTTTTTTCAGGCTCCTCCTTGGCATGCTAATAACTGGCGGTGGTTACGATGGTCACTAGCTCGACAAAGTCCGAAAAAAAATATATTTGTCAGAGACATTTTTTTCTGGCACCCTGAGCGGGCCCTTGCCCCGCACCCCTTCCCCAGAACTTCGTCCCACAGCTGCAGTAGCGATCTCAGCCGCGGCCGGAACCAGTAGAACGGTGCATGTCGAGGCTCGCATTTGTGAAGTCCGTGTGGCAGGATATGCTCGCAAACGGTGGCATTGAGCGCGCCGTCATGGGCTCGCTCAGCGTCCACGCTGCCGTACCGAACCTTGTCACTGCCCGGTTCCAAATCGGCCCCCAGCACACAAACCGACTCGGCAGCATTCATGGTGGAGTGGTGTCGACGCTTGTCGATATAGGAGGCTCGCTTGCTCTCTCGTCGCAGGGAATGTTCATGACAGGTGTGACAACAGATCTTGCAACAACATTTCTTGCGGCAGGAGGCAAGCCAGGTGACTGGCTTCAGCTTGACTGCCATCTGCAGCGGATGGGACGCAGTATGGCCTTCACGTTCGTGGAACTGCGGGAGCCTAACACGCAGCGGCTGCTTGCGCGCGGCAACCACACGAAGTACATTACGGCGGCACTCAAAAGCGACAAAAACGTCGATCCGAGAACATTCGCGCAGTGATTGCCTGCTTGGACATGCGAAGGAGGCTCAAGGTGTCCGTTAAGTGCCTGCTTTTAATTAAAAAAGGCTGTAATGGCCGCGTGGGTTGCGCACATTACTTAGCTATCGTTTAAGCCCAACTATGTGTCTGTTTGAAATAGGAAATTTCGCTGGTTTTCAGCTACGTTTTGCACCCGTATTGAATCATCTGGCTTGGCGGTGCCTACCAGTCGTGTCTGCGAACGCGATTTGTTTACTTTCAGGCATTGGCAGTATCAGGTAGCATGGGTGTTTACGCGCAGGCCATCTCGCCCGTAGTACTTGATCACCGGCGTCTGCCCCTACGCGTTCGATACATGTCGTCGAGCGAGGACGTGATCACGCAGGTCGCGCCTCCTGGCGCCAGCTCTGACATTGTGTCTGTTCACGAGCTGCCGGAGACTACAATGCTTAACCTGCGGGGCACCACTTTTGCTGTGTCGCGAGAGCGCCTACTTTCGTTGCCGGAAAACATCCTCTTCGGGCTCACCAGTGGCACCACAGCGTACTCATACTCGTCCGACGAGCTCGAGTCGCACGATGATGATGCGGCTTCGGGTGTTGCGGCAACTGCGACCCCGCTAGATGCCGCTGACCAAAAAGACTCTCAACACATACACCGAGAGACTGAGGAGCTTCCGCCTCTTACATCGCAGAGCCAAGGTTACGAGTCTGTTGCGGCAAATGATTCAATTGAGTCTGTGGAGGAGGGGGAAACCGACACCGAGGCCATGCACGTTGACTTCAACCAGGACTGCTTCGCGTATCTTCTGAGCACCTTTGATGAGTGCGAGCAGGGTGTAACCCCTGTCCCAATCACTGCATTCAAGGAGTTCCGCGACATGCATGACCCTGACGAGCACGACGCCGATGGCGGCTCCGCAGACGGCATGGGAGGCCCCGAGTCTCCGGCGTTGTTTGCTAGTAACCCATTTGATGTCCCTGAGGTTCTTCGCTCGCGGCCAGCCGTCATAGTTTTGCGCGAAGATCTCGAATATTACTTGCTCACGAAGCCTGGTTTGCTCAAGGACGAGGTGATTGCTCTCAAAGAGAGAGCGGGCGAGACGCTCGCGTCTGCAGGCTCAAACCGCCAGATTTTCAGCGGGCTTCGCAACAGGAATATTCTTGACTCCCCTGAGTATCACCTTATGCAAATGCTTGTGCTTGCAGGCCTCGCTACCTCGCAGCCATGGGGGTTCCGCGAGCACGAGCCGCGACAGGCACGCGTGCTCAGTCTGCAACTCCAACACGTTAGCATCCCAACCGACAAATCCATGATAGAGAACGTGCGCGCCCTTCAAAAGCTGCTGTTGTTCTGGCGCAAACCGGCCAAAAAGTGCTGGTGGGACAAATTCGACCTTGAGCTTGCGGCGGAGCCCGGAAGCGAGGCGCCGACGACAATAACTATGCACGCACGGCGGGTGTGGACACTCGAGCTGAGCATTCTCGGGCTCGCCACCTGAACTTTCGTTGTTACAAACACTAATTGTAATCGCTCAAAGCTGTCCTTGCGCTCATGTGCTCGAACCTCGCGCGACTTAGGATCGACTCTGTGCTACTAAACTCAGCCTTACTGGGCTAATAATCATGATAATAAGTTAGAGAGAGCCTATTTAAAGGACAACAAGAAAATCAAAACTAGATACTGAGAGCTGGCTGGTCAGTTCTATGACAGACACATCTGTGTCTGTGTCTGTGTCTTCGTGGTTACCATCACAGCGATGCAACTACTCTTGAATTGGGCTCATAGGCACCAACTGGCGCGTGACGCTCGTACTCTTCGGGCGCGTGGGTGACTCACTCGTAGGAAGCTGCCGCTCTGTGGTCGCCGCCTTGGGCCCGTCATCAGACTCCGTGATGAGAGGGAAATCCACTCTCTCAAAATCACGATTCGGCGTGCTGTTGCTGTTGCGCCGTTCTGTATAGATCGCCTCGCTCATATCGACTCCATTGCTTGCCTTACTAAAGTCGACGCCCG
Source organism: Entelexis tilneyi (assembly GCA_030566755.1). NCBI lineage: Eukaryota > Fungi > Ascomycota > Dipodascomycetes > Dipodascales > Trichomonascaceae > Entelexis > Entelexis tilneyi. The sequence continues at coordinate 108,259 of JAKUAT010000013.1, read as the reverse complement.
TCCCATTTGCAGGCTGAAAGTCGGTCGCGGCTGCGCTATCAAAATGCTCAAAATGTCGTGAGTCACTCGGCTCGTCGGGGTTGTAGTCTGGATAGAGCTGTGGAAACTCAGGGTCATCCACGAGCTCAAGCTGGCCTACCTGCTCGACAGGAACGCCGCTGTTCGGCAGCTCCATAGTAACGGGGTAGTCGTCGGGCCGCGCACGGTTGAGGAGCTCGCGCGCCTCATCAATCCACGGATCGTGCAGTAGCTCCATAGCACTAGGTCGCTTTGAGGGATCGCGTTCCAGCGTCCGCATAAGGAACTGCCGGCACTCGGGACTCGCCTGGTCCTCAGTCGGAAGTCGCGGCGTGTGACGGGCGATCTGGTACATCACGGCGAAGTCATTATCAAACCCGCTCCAAGGCCGCGAGCCCGTCACCATCTGCAAGATCACACAGCCAAGCGACCAGATATCAACACTCGAGGGCTTTGCGCCACCCTTTCCTGTGATAACCTCGGGCGCCATGTACATAGGCGTTCCCCGCAGAGAGTCCACTCGCGTCTGTACGGACTTGCCACGCTGCCCGCCTGTGGCTATCACTTTTGCAGCACCGAAGTCTACGAACTTGATAATTCCATTCTCGAGCAGAATGTTTTCTGGTTTGATGTCACGGTGCACAATACCAGACTGGTGTAAATAGGCAAGACCCTCGAGCATTTGCAAACTTAAGAGCTGCGTCACATCCTCATCTGCAATACGGCCGTCGGCAAGACACTCTGCAAGCGAGGATTCACAATACTCCATAAAAATGAGCACGCGGTCACGGTGGATCTCCACGCCGTAGTATTGCACGACGTTTGGATGTGAGAGCATCTCTAGAACAGTCATCTCATCCTTGATGCTCTTTAGAACGCTCTTGATGCCCTCTTTATTCGTGATGCGCACCTCCTTAACGGCCATGGGCTCGAAAGTCTCGAGGTTTTGCGCTTCATGGACAACACCAAAGGCGCCAGACCCAATCTGCTTGCCAAGCTGCCACCGCATCGAGGTGTTCGTTAGTGGGCTCGAAGCGAAGCTTAAGAACTCGAATTCGGTATTGTTCTGATCGAGCACCTTGCCTTGCTTGTACATGCTCGAGCGCTGGTCGTCTAGAGCCTTGAACAGCTCGAGCGCATGTTTACGATTTGCCGCCATTATTTCCTCGTCATCCTTCAGCGAGACGTTACTCGGGATTTGTGCTGTGCGGATACGCTTCTTGTGATCCGTTAGCGTTGCTGCCTTTGACCGCGCGCCCATTATATCAAAGTGTGAAATGAGCAAAGTGATGCCTTTCGATACCTCCTTCTGCAGTCGTTGGAACAGCTCTTCACGCACGGCGAGAATGTTGGCACCTCGCGTCATTACCATGGCGAACTCAAGCGCCGTCACCGTCCATTTGAACGTCTTATTGGAGCTCGGCTCGCAGTCCTCAGTTACAAATGAGATCCACTCGACACATAAGTCAAACAGGCGTACGATAATGTGGCTGCGTCTCGTCTCGCCAACAAGGCGGGTCTGGCGCTGCCCGAATTCGCGCGCAAACGCAAGCATCGCCTGCACGGCGTCCTGAACGCCGCGGCCTCGCATTGTGCTACGAAACTCGATGCCGGAGTTGATCACGGAAAAGGCAACGCGCAAAGCACCCTGGCTCATGCGGTTCAGCTCATACTGCACCTTTTCGAGATGCGACCGCCGTGCGGCTGTGATTTCGAGCTGTGAAAGTTGCGGATACATTTCCTGGGCTTGGCATACCTGTGCATATCCGCCCTGCGCAATGAGACGAACCTGGCTCGTAAACTCGGGCAAATCGTCTACTCCAATGTCGAGCTGGAACGTCTCGCCATCCCACTGCAGTGCCTCTTCCACTGAAAACAGCAAGATGACGCCAGGCAGGCTCTCCTGGTCAACAGCACCGGCACCCTCGAGATCCCGATCTCGGTCCTTCGCAGAAGCAGGCGGCGGGCTGTGGCCAAGCAGCATTGTTTTGATAAGCTCGGGCTGATTTGCAAGATTTGGAGACGCAAAGGTGTACGTGCCATGACGCTCACTCGATCCGACAAAAACAAGAAAAAACTTTTGGTCTCGCAAGTAGCGCAGGAAGTCTCGTGTCTTATTGCGGGGCAGCCGCATTTCCATAGCATTTTCATAGGTCTCGGCGATTACTTTGTACAAGCGTAATAGCTTGCGGTGGATGCTGCGAATGTTCTCGATCGTGGCAAGGTACCAGCGCTGCATCTCAAGATTTGCACTCTTGGGGTCTTTGGGAAGTACTGTGGGGCCCTTCATTTGGTGATACCAATACGCGTGGAGACGGCTAAGCACGCGCGACTGGAGGCTCGAGAACTGCTCTGCAACAGAGACATTGCCGCCGTCAACAAATTGGCACGTCTCGTTCAAGAATCTGAAATGGCCCTCCAGCTGCTCAATGTTCTTGAAGCTACGGAAGAAGCTCATGGATGTCCTTCCGCCCTCGAGGTACTTGCTCGAGAGCATTTCGAGGTAAAACCTGATACACCGGAGCATTGTCTTATTGAAAGGCACAATTTCTCGCTTTGTGAAAATCCACCCCTTGTCAAGGACGGGCTTCAGCACACCGCCCTTCACAAAATCCTCGATGAGGGCGCGACCAATACGCATGTACATTGCAAACCTGGAAAGGGCGTCATCAATCATGATCATGGTCGGGTTATGGATGTGGCTGGCTGCTGCCAGGCGTATTTCAACAATTTCTTGATGCAACTTCAGGGGAAACGCGATTATGGGGCCCAGCCCTACGAACAGCGGCATTCCCATTTCGAGCAGGCGCGACGAGTACTCCAGAGTACAGCTGCGCGCCCGAACAATGAGAGGCAGAGTGTCCCGTTTGAAGCGCCCACTGAACATGCGCTGCAGGGCGCCCTCTTGTTTCATAAGCCTCTCCACTAGAGAGAGAGGGCGCTCACCATCAACCTCGGGAGACTCTGGCGGTTTTGTTGGGTCGGCCTCGGAGTTGCCTGTCCACTTCTTGAGAAGCGACAGCTCCTGTAAGATCGACTGTGTCATTGTGTACCACGCTGTGAGTGCGTCAACACGATCTTGGAACTCATGCGAGACGTATTGTGGCGAGTACTCACCCATCGCTTTGCCGCTATGAAACAAGTCTTCGCAGCGGCGCAGCATGCCGAGGAGCTCGCCGACCTCTTCATACAGATCCTCAATATTGTCGTAGTAGTTGCGGTGAAGCTTGAACTGCATGATGCGGTCTAGGACATCCTGCACACCGCTGCGACGCGCATTAAGAACACGATTCTGATCCTTCACGCTGCGTCCACAAACGGCCGCCCGAAGCTCAAGCCACAACTGCGCGTTGCCGCCCTTGTTGTCGCTGCTTTGCATACGAGTCTTCTCCATTGTAAAGACATCACCTGTGAGAACTGTTGTCAGCATATTCTGCCAGTCTGAACGCTCGAGGATGCGTGCTGTATTGGTGACATCGCTGGGATTCAGCGCCAGATCTGCAGGCTGCAAAGCAGACGTGTTTTCGTCGTCCAAAGCATCGAGGTTTTCCTCATCGCTTTCCAGCTCATGCTCATCAGCATTGTCAACACGACTTGAGCCTCCCATCGACTTTCCGTAGTAGTCGTCGATGCTTGTGCGCACCATTTGCAAGTAAGCCTGCTCTTGAGCCATGTACTGAGCCTGGCCGCCGAGCGCAGGCTCAAGTGATCCAGAGATGGACGAGGAGGGTGACGAGCCATTCGGTGTGTGGGCGCTGCTTCCGGTGTCACTCTGATGGAGCAAGTCTGGCAGCGGCGGGCGTTCGGACTCCGGCAGACCTATGTTAGAGCGTACCTCGGACCGCGAATAGCTGCGCGTGCGCAGCATCTGCGATGCGATTGACTGCGGCGTGCTTGCTTGCCGCGCAAACGGAGGTCTTTGCATTCCTGCTGCAAGCCTGCTTTTGTCTTTTGAGTAACCCGTTTGAAGCTCGCTAGCTGGCTGGCCGGCCTCTAGAGCGTGTTTGCCTGTAGTCAGATCGACGCTAAAGTGACTACTTACTGTTAGTGGCTTTGCTGACATGGTGGCGCGCGCCGCGTCCTTGCATGCAGATCCTGTCGGGAAGGTGCTGAGACGACGCAAGTACAATTTTGCATAGATGCACCTATGCTCACAGTACTGATATCTGAGATGTGACGTCTCTTGGAAACAGAGGGCCAAAGCAGGCTACATGGGCCCAGTCTGCGCCGACAAAATTTCGTGCGTGGATACTCCCCTAAGCCATACTGCCAGGGCTGACTTCCCAATCTGGGGCTTATCAAAAGCATTTTTGCCGCCGTATGATGACATCCTGCATGGACGCGCCTGTGATATATTTCTTAACCTGTTGCGGCAACGGCAGGCGAGCGCGTGCGCATCGTGACGTAGGCGGGTCGATAAAAAGCCTGCGCCCCTTCCTCTCGGAGGAATCCATAGTCAAAATATATAATGCAAAACCAGCTAGCTACCACAACTCTTTCACCGTTGCTTGATCTGCAGCGCAGTTATCAGCACACGCAATTTGGCAACCAGCAGCGGCGGCATTCGAGATATCACGTTTTGTAGATAACCAGTCACTTCTCAAGACGCTCCATGACAATTGACATATACTCCTGTCGTAAAATGAAAACTAAGTAATTACTCACACTATGCTGCTCACGGGCTCCTTTCCACTAAAATTAGTTTCTGCCGTCGCATTGGAAGTGTAGGCATTAGTGGGGTGGTATGGTGCTTCTTCGCCCCGGCTTTACGACCTCGCGTCACCAATCAGGATGCCCTTACCCTCCTCCCGGCGACTCGAATTCGTCACCGCACCTTTTCAGCGGCCACGAGCTCACGCATAGCCCACTACTTGCATCGCGCAATAGCCAAGACTGGCAGACAAGACTTCTCGATGTGGCATGTTAACCTCACACGCTAATCTTGATGAATGCATTGAGCGGATTCTGCAGCGGCGCGAGCTGCTCCCTGAATCAGTGATTGGCGCCTTGTGCCACAGCGTTAAGGAGCTGCTCATCAGTGAAAGCAATGTCGTGCACATCTCGGCTCCCGTAACGGTGGTTGGCGATATCCATGGCCAGTTCTACGACCTCTTAGAGATCTTCAATATCGGCGGAAAGTGCCCCGACACAAACTACCTGTTTCTCGGCGACTACGTAGACCGCGGACTGTTCAGCGTCGAGACGATAACTCTCCTTGTGTGCTTGAAACTCCGATATCCGAATCGCGTGTGGCTCACTCGCGGAAACCACGAGTCGCGCGCGATCACGCAGTCGTACGGGTTCTACACTGAGTGTGTGCGTAAGTACGGCAGCGCGCAGGTGTGGACGCATTTCACAAATATGTTCGACTACCTCACGCTGTGCGTTGTGATCGACAACTCGATTTTTTGCGTACACGGTGGGTTGTCGCCCTCGCTGCAAACCACAGATCAAATCAAGGTCATTGACCGTTTCCGCGAGATTCCGCACGAAGGGCCCATGGCCGACCTAGTGTGGAGTGACCCAGACGAGGCGCGCCCGCAATTCAGCATCAGTTCGCGCGGCGCTGGCTACACGTTTGGCTACGATATTGTAAAAGTGTTTCTCGAGCGCAACAAGTTTGAACACATCTTGCGGGCGCACCAACTTTGCCAGAAGGGCTACGAGGAACTATTTGATGGCATGCTTAGCACTGTGTGGTCTGCGCCGAACTACTGCTATCGTTGCGGCAACATGGCATCTGTGCTCGAGATCGATGAGCACGGCGGGCGACACTTCAATGTGTTTGACGCGAGCCCAGAAAACGAGAAACATATCAAATCCTCATCTCAGTCCGTTGTCGTAGACTACTTCCTCTAGCCGCCTGTTATCGCAACGCTGTAAGCATATATGTGGTGCAGCCGCGCAATGGCGTTATGCCATTCTGCGTAACTCGCCGTGTGGGCTAAATGCTGGCCTGGCGGCTCTGAAGCATTTATTGTAATTGCTGCTGAGTCGCTCACGCGCGCCCATGCTGCACCGTGCCGCACTCTTTCAAACTGTAACAATCTAATTCTGCATGGATGCTTTTATCTACGAATGCTATTCATAAAGCAGCAGTGTCTGCCGCTTAAATTTCAGCTAACCGCTCGGCTATAACGCTCATTTAACCTATTTGTTGGGGGGTCTCCTACCCCGCAGTCGGCTGCTGACAGTGCGGCGCCGCTAATATAAGAGGCAACAGACCCCGGTCAAGCGTGCAACAATGGCGATTCTCGTGGTAGGAGCCGGCATTATGGGCCGCGGCATTGCCTTTGTGGCCGCTGTAGAGGCAGAACGGGACGTAGTTCTTGTTGACGCGAACCCGAAGGTGCTAGACGATGCTGCTGCCTACTTCCGGCGCAACGCGGAGCGATTCGACCTCGACCCTCAGGTTGTTTCATCTCGCATACAGTCCCAACCATCGATTGAGGCAGCATGCCGTAACGCTAATATCGAGTTCGCCATTGAGGCCGTTCCGGAGAAGCTCGAGCTTAAAAAGGTCATTTTCAACGAGCTTGCCCAGTACACGGGCCCGCGCACTGTTCTTGCGTCGAACACGTCGAGTATCCCTATAACCCAAATTGCGGAGTCAATTGGTCCAAAAGAGCGGGTTGTCGGCATGCACTTCTTCAATCCCGTGCCGCGGATGCCTGGGCTCGAGGTTATACGCACGAAGTACACGGATGAGAGCGTCGTGGAGCGGACCTTAGAGCTTGGCAACGCACTCGGCAAGAAAGTCACTTTGTGCCAGAAGGATATTGCTGGGTTCTTGGTGAACCGCATTCTGAATGCGACCATGCTTGAGGCGGTGAGCTTGCTAGAGCGTGGCGCCGGAACGCCCAAGGAGATTGACCGCATTATGAAGTATGCGGCAGGCAGCCCTATGGGGCCTTTTAGACTGGCTGATCTTGTGGGTCTGGACACCGTTCACGCGCTGATGCATGTCGTTTATGAGGACTCAGGGCGTGATGCACGGTACAAGCCGAGCCCAATTTTGGATCGCCTCGTCGCTGAAGGTAAGCTTGGCGTAAAATCGGGCGAAGGCTTCTACGTTTACAAGGGCAAGCTTTGAAGCAGCTCTCGTTTCGCCCCTGTTGGCTTGTCAGTCTGCAATAAACTGGAAATGCATAGACAGTTAGAAATATCTTATACAAGCGGAGCAGGGTCACAGCCAGGTTTTTTTTTAATTAGGCTGACGGCTTTTGTCTGTCTTGCCAGCTAGTCTTCAAAAAGGCGCAAAACCGAGCCCATCTTTGTGCACATTTCATCGTATTCGCCAGCAGCTGTACTTAGCACCGTTACAGCACCACCAGCGCCAAGCCGCCATTGCGCAGGTGGGTCCTGCGCATACTGGAACAACGAACGGATAACAACGCTCCAATCACCAGTGTCGTTGATGCTCCAGTATCCTTGAACGCCACTGTAGAGCCCACGGGGCTTCGTCTCGAGCCGGCTCAGTATTTCAACAGATCGCTGCTTAGGCGCTCCGGTCATCGAGCCTGGCGGCAAGCTCTGAGTCAATACGTCAAATCCAGAAACGTCTGAGCCCTCGCTGAACTTCGCTTCGACACTGGTAACGAGCTGATACACACTCGCATACTCCTCAACGCCCATGAGCTGAGGGCAGGTCACGTCGTGCAGTAGGTGCCCAAGGTCGTGGCGAATTAAGTCTACAATCATCAGATTCTCGGCCTGCTCTTTAGGCGTCCGCAGGATCTCTGTGGCACGCTCGAGCGTCATCCCTGGTTGTTTGCGCACAGTGCCCTTGATTGGCCTGAACTCGCAGTGTGTATCCGTCCAAGCCATAAACCGCTCGGGCGATGTTGCAACCAAGCAGTCGTCGAACGCCATGTAGCCGCAGTAAGGCGCTGGGTTAGCGCTCACAAGGCTACAGAAAAGCTCCCAAGGCGACGGCACTGGGTCAGCGAACTCAAGTTCGGCCTGGCACGTCATGCATAGCTCGTAGGAGTCGCCAGCATGCAGCGGCTCGAAGCATGCCGATACCATTGACTCGTACTCAGGCGCTGAAGGCCGACTCAATCGCTTTTTGCGCAGCTTCGGCAGCTTGTTCGCTGTGGCCGTTGAGATGTGGGGTGTAGTAGAGGTTACTGGAGTTGTCCGAGCTTTAGCCTCCATCTGGTCTGTCCAGTCGCGTGAGCCCACGAAAAAAGTCTCTTCTGTGTCTTCTTTGATGAGCACAGCGTTTTCTATAAACACAAGTGAAACGTCGCTGTTTGCGTCGGAAGGCATCGAGTTACCGCCACGGACCGTGTGCTGGCAGCCCCCTTCGTACGTGATGTAGCCGACAAGTCCGCCAAGGAATGGCAGATTATGCGTGTTCCTTTCACGCTCTGCCTTTGGTAGCAGCCGAGGTGCCATAAAAGCGGCAACGTGCTCCCACACGTTCCCTCGGGTCTCAACATCGGGGGCTCGACGGAGCATGCCCTCATATACAGCGTCGCCTTTCGAGCGGATGTGCGGCGTTCGTCCATCCTCAAGTACACCAAAAATTGACCACTTGCCGGGGACGGCAGACGAGTTCAACAGAACAAAGTCCTCGAGCCATGTGCTTACTTCGCGCCACGCTGCATAGCGCCTGCTGCGTACAACGTGAGGGAATACTGATGCCGGTGAGGACTTCAGTAACGGCTCATAGGTTACAGCAAGCGAGTGTGGCACTGTGTAGTGTCCAATGTGGCGATGCGCAGCGTTATGGTCCTTGGCCATTCGCCAGAAATTGGAAACGAGCTGCGAGCCATGCTCGGATAGCACGCTCTCAGGATGAAATTGCACAGCCCACAATGGCAGATGTGGGTGGTACGCAGCCATTTCTATGCCGTCGTTAAGGGCCGTAGCGCTGACCTGCAGCGGAGGCGCGGTGCGCGTGCACAGCGAGTGGTAGCGTACAACTGCAAAGTTCTGAGGAATGCCAGCGAACATTGCCGAGCCATCGTGTTGAAGGTGCGCCACCTGGCCATGCTGAGGTAGCTTGAGCCTTTGCACAGAGCCACCGAATGCGCGAACCATGCTCTGAAAGCCCAGGCATACGCCAAAAACAGGCACAGGCTCCGTAAGTACGAGATCCCAAAGCTCGGGAAGCACTCCCCTGTCCTCAGGTTTACCTGGGTCGCCAGGCCCCGGGCCTAACACAACCCCACGCACTGATGGCAGAATGCTGCGCAGCTGTTCGCGAGTTAGCCGGTCGTGGTGGCACACCGTGATAGCCTCACCATCACAAGCTGCGGAAACAAGCTGGATTAGGTTGTATGAAAAAGAGTCGTAACAGTCAATAAAGAGGATCATCGCATAGCCAGTCCCTAAATTTCACCTGTAGGCCTCAATTCGTGTGTGGATCAACAGTGGCCACAAAAGCTCCGCGGTGCGCATATGAGGGCTAGGGCTCAAAAAAGTTTCAAAGTATCCTCGCAGAGCCAAGGCGCAGGCCTGTGATTACAAAGCGAGTTTGTAAATTGACAGTCGGTGTACACGCTCGTACACACACACACATAGGAGAAGCACTATCGAAGGCCTTGCCCCATGAAGCCCTCCGCTGTGCAGTTGCTACTGCGCCCATGGCAAAAGTATCGCATGCGGCAGCCATTTTATGGTCTGACGAAGACCGGTAACAAGCGCTGGGCCTTGTCGACAAAGCAAGGCAACAAGAATTTCTATAAGGGCACAAACTCAACTGGCGTCGGACGCTGGACAGGAAAAGGGGCATACCAGATAAACTGGGAGAAGGTGAGAACTTTTGTCGTGCCCGCGCAGTTAGAGTCAACGGAACTAAAACCACTTGTAGACCCCACTACGCCGAACATTCGGAACCACTACAAAGGCTTTAAAGGAGCGACAGACCCGAAGCTGCATTTACGGAAGGTCATGGAGTTTGTGGAGCATGGTACAGAGGATAGTCCTGCGATGGAACGCCAAGATGGCTGGCGCGAGCGCGGATAAAGACTCTAATATCAGCGGCCTTTTTAGGCATCATCCCATCGAGTAGACCCTGGTTGAAATTTATGGGCAGCCAGCGTATGTTGCCTGGCTGAAAAGTGTACATATGGTCCCATTTTAAGCAGCCACGCTACGCAGCTGGGGGACGGAATCTAAAAAAGTAGCATCGAATACACGGCAGCTAAGTTCTAATTATTTTATTACATTAGCTAGCACTGTACACGTCATGTCCACGTAGTTTGTGCGAACAATGACCCAGTCGCACTTGAGAAGTTGTGGTGGACCAGGACCTTTTGTGCCGAAACTCCGCTTAAAACCACTTTTGCACCATGACACATAGTCCTTGCCCTGCATCAACATGTGCTAGCGGCATCGTACGGCACGCCAAGCTATCGTGAGTCGCTTGAAGAGGCCGCCAAACCGTCTTGCGTCTCCGCTTTGGCTGCGCCGTGCTCCTGCCGTATGGCTGCATCAACCCCACCCAACGCCAGGCGCGGATCCGGGGCCCCGCGCCACATACATGCTGGGAGCATTATACACGAACGTAATCCGTACGCACCGGCCGCGCAGAAAGACGACTCTATTGATACCCTGCCTCTCGTGCGAGACGCGGGAGATCCTGACAACTACCACGAGGATGATAGTGACAACAATGACGGCCCTGAAGAGGGATCAGCCGCAGATGACAGTGGACCTGGCGAAGGCTCGCACGAGCGCGAGCACCGGGCCAAGCTTGATGAGCTCGCATATGAGGGTGATGCCCTTGCGTGGGGTGTGCGGCATGGCGACGTGAAAGCGCAGCGTCAGGCGTTCTTGTACTTCCTCATCAGCGCGTCGAGCGCAGACTCTCTCAATTCGACGATCAATCATACGGCAATGGTTTACTTTTCACTCATGTTCCAGCTCGTGAGCCCGTTCGGACTCATGGGTAATCTGGCCTCGCTGATCAGTCTCTGTGACCGCTGGCGTAAACCTGAAGACGGCTCAACGCTCACGGATGCATGGTGGGTATTGTTTATGAACTCACTGGCACTGTCGTGCGGCTGTATTGCTAATGTAGTTCTGTTCCTCCACGCAGAACGGTGGATGCACCGTCTCTGGGGGCTTATTGCAGTTTGCGCGCTGTACTTGACTGCCGTGATGCTGTATATGGCGCTTCTTGGCGCGACTCAGGTCGTCTACTTTGACCATAACCAACTAGGCCCTATTCAGCGCACATCTGGATACTGGCACGCCGTGTGTGCCCCTGCGCTCTACTTCGTGTCTGCGGTAATGCTAATGGCGAACCTTGTGTATTTCCGGGGCAAGGCGTGGAACACGAGCATGTCGAACCGCCAGCGGCGCATTATGGCACTGTGCACGATGTACTTGGCATGGATCGCTATTGGCGGCGCTATGTTTCAGCCTCACTCGATGCTAGATGTAAGCTACGCTGACGCCGCATATTTCTGCATCATAAGCTCCCTCACCGTAGGATATGGCGACATTGTGCCAGTGAAGACACTGCCTCGCGCATTGACCATCCCTTACATGTACGCGGGCCTTGTACTTGGCGCCCTGGCCACCGTTTCCATTTTCAGCGCGAGCTTCTCCAGCACTCGCACAGAGTCGCTTGCGACTCACATCGAGCTGCGCCGAAAGGCGGAACTTGACAAACCGATTGCAAGCGAGGAGGAAAGCTTTGAAATTATGCGCCACATCCTGCGCTCCGCGGAGGACCACGCTCTGCTCTTTCGCGCCATTCTCACGGTGTCATGGCTCGTAATCTTCTGGCTCATTGGTGCCCTTATCTTCATGTACATTGAGCATTGGACATATTTTGAGGCCTTCTACTATGTGGCTATCTCGCTTGCTACGGTTGGATATGGCGACTTCTCCCCCAAAACGGACGCTGGCCGCTCGTTTTTCTTATACTGGGGCCTGCTTGCCGTGCCGACCATGACAACGGCTGTATCTGACTTGACCGCTATCTTCATGGGCCGTATGCGAGCGCTGCGGATGTTGAAGGAACGCTTGAAGGTCCTGGGTATCACGAAGGCATACCAATGGTACAAGCGCAAGCGGGACCTGCGCGCTGGTAACATCGAGACGCTTGAGGAAGTCGGCCCCAACAAGCGGCTTAGAACACTGGCGATGCACATGCCAAATAGCGAGCGCTGGCATGATGTTGTGCGGCTAACCGGTTTGCCCGCAAAGTCGAAGTTTGGCCTTGAGACGTGGCATGCCGTTGTCTGCGAGGTCCTCGGCGTGAGTGAGCTGCCCTTAAACTTCTGGATCTCAGATCTTTCGCCAATACGCGTACCGACGCTTGACGAGCGCGAGTTTGTGCTCCTCGCAACACTGAACATGCTGCGGCTCGCGATGCCGGAGACGGAGGACGAACTCGCGGCAAAGGATGCCGCCAGTGACCTTGCCCAAACAACAGGTTCCATGCAGGCGCCTAACTCGAGTAATGCAACAACGGCGAGCAGGTCCAGTGGCACGCTAAAGAGACCGTAACACTTTACGTCTACCTCTTCGACTTGCGCTTCCTCCGGCAGAGACAGTGCCTAGCTTAACCGCCCTCACCAAACAGGTCACATTTATTTATTAGCTATCATGATATCAGACTGAATTAGGAAAGCTACTAAGAGTGTCTCCGTTGCTGAAGGCATTGGCCTCATAGCGCACTTACAGGTCTTTATCGGAAGCTTGATAGACCTGCTCGCAGCACTCCGCAGAGCCGTAATAAGTTTACCGGCGTGAAAGAACTGACACAATAGCGTGACGCTGCTTTTGAAACTGCCCGTACTAGGCATAGTACAGCTCGACCATCGACTGGTTGTGTATTTCGTAGTCTTCCAGTGTAATATGGTCCTTATACGTCATGTATCCCTTTTTGAGTACTAGTCGGTCCGCTGCCATCCCAATTTGTAGCGCAAGAACCTGCTTGAGGTCCTCAACGCGGTCATCTGGTAAACACTTCACGCGTACCTTGCGACCAACACGGTCGCTGCACACAACCTCGATCCACTGTTGCATGGCATGTGTACTAGCATTGCTACATAAGCAGCCGAGCAAGCGTGCCAAATCGTGCCAGCGGAAGTAGGGTCAGTGCATAGAACAGGCTAAATTATTTGTGTGTGACGGTGTTTATATTTTACTCGGGTCTAGGAGCAAACCATAAGTTTAATTCGACAGCTTCGCGGAGGCCGATACCATCGTAGTCCTCCTTACGCAGGCGTGTTTTGTTTTTGGCGAGTGGCTATAAATCTAACCAGTTTAACCCACGGTGAGGGTGTCGCCGTCAAGCGTATACTCCGGGATTTCAAGGTTCAGCGGTGCAGGACCCTTGCGGATGCGGCCGGAGATATCATAATGCGAGCCATGGCACGGGCAGAACCAGCCCCCGAAGTCGCCGCTCTCGCCGATGGGCACGCAGCCAAGATGTGTGCAGATGCCGACCATGACGAGCCAGTTAGGGTCCTTCGCGCGCGCTGAGTCCTCCTCAGGGTCGCGCAACGAACTAATATCAACGCTGTTCGCCTCGTCAATCTCGTGCTGCGAGCGGTGGCGCACAAACACAGGCTTGCCTCGCCATTTCACGACAAGGTTCTTACCAACAGGTACGTTCGCGAGGTCAACCTCGACCTTAGCAAGCGCCAAAACATCCTTTGACGCGCTCATTGTCGTCAGGAAGTCCTGCACAGTGTTGCGTGCCGTCACGGCCGACACAAGGCCGAATGTGCCGATCATGAAGTAGCTGAGGTTCCGGTTCGCATCCGTGTTGCGCTGCGGCTTCAGGTCCTCTGAATAGTCTGGCACCTCGAATTTGCTTGCGCCGCCAACTGGCTTATCATGCTTCGTAGCAAATGAGCGAGCTGCCGACACAAGCGGCACGCCGGTTGCCGCCCGCGGCGCCACACTAAGCCGTTGGAAGGTTTGCAAGGTCCTCAGCATCGGTGGAAGGTTGGAAAAGTGATGTCGAATCGAGACAGCGATAGTTTTACTGGCCGCTCTCGTAAGCGCTATTTATTGGGATGATGAATTCGCAGGCTGTGGTTGGCGAACTCCACAACCTCTGATTGGTCAGCACTTCGCAACTGCCATCACGCCCGCCTATCCTTACCAGGTAGTACGGCACGCACGCACTAATTATCGAATTCTAAAAGCCCGGGCAATCTCCTCTCACTATAGCCCAGGGTCGATGGCTCGAGACCGGCATAGCCTTGCTCGGCCCTCGTGAGTACATGCGTGGGCCAGGCGAGTTGGCCATTTGCTCCGTAATTAGGTATAAGCGGTCTAGCACGAGAGAGCCGCTTTATGGTCTCAGTTACTTACTAGAAACGATACTTGGCTACTGTTTTTGTGACCGCTCCGAGGCGGTCTTCTCAGCACTATGTAAAACACGCCGTGCAATAAATAATGGTAAGGAACTCAATCGCTCCTGTCCTCCTCGTCCGCTTCCAACTGCTCTTCTCGGCGCGGGAACGGGATGCGCGGCTTCTCATCGACTAGTCCCGCCGATTCGCGCATCTCCTGCACTCGACCAAACGGCACCGTTTTTGGCACTAGTGGCCCAAGGAACCCAAGCTCGTGGTTGCTATCGGCTGCCTGGGCAAAGTCGCGATACCCGATGCGTTGACGCCCCTCCGCGCGCGCGGCCATGAGCGCCTGCTCCGCAAAATGCCCTATAAATAGTTGCGATGCCGCCGCGACGTGCTGTACAGCCGCGTTAGACACAGCCATTACCTCAGGGTCCTCTTTCATGATTCGTTTGACACGCGCAAGGGGCACCTTCGCGGGCTGTAGCGTCATGGGCCGTTTCTATGCCGTCGCGTCCTGGGTGGTTTACAGGGCGCTTGGCTCGACGCGACTAAGCGGAAGCTGCAGAGATGGGAGCGAGCGCACATGATCTCTCTCCCCAAGAAAAACGCGGAGCCGTAGAACGCTATAGAGCGTCCTGTCCTGTGTTGCCTCAAAAGCGCAGGACATAATTTGGCGATTGCAGGAATCGCACTCTTTCTGAGCGCTCTTGCAGTTATCTGGTCATGGTGGCCGGCACCTACCGCAAGCGGAATATGCCTGCTCGTCGAGGCCGCTCGTGCGCGCCCCACACCCTAGCCCGTGCCACATCGGACCACCATTAATGACCGCATTTGGCAAGGCTCGCTCGTCTTGAGCGGGTAGTTATGTCTAGATTTGGAAATATTCTTCCTTCCATCGATGATCTGACAGGCAAATTGCAGGTGCCTGCATCCGTCATGCGCGTTGTAGCAGCCTCATGAGGGCCCTAGCGCGACAGACATTGTATACACGAAGAGCTTAAATAGTTCTGCTCAACCACATCTTCTGTCCCAGCACCACACACATTTTGCCCTACCAAAATCGCTATTATGAAGACGTTCGCTAGTGCCTTAAGCGCAGCGTTGGCGCTCGCGTCTGCCGTTGGCGCGCATGAAGCAAGCACTCACCTCAACGTTGAGAAGCGAGATTTGTGTGCTCAGCCGGTTATGGTTCAGGCTGCTCAGCCCTGCCAGCCTCAGCCGCAGGTACAAGCTGTTCAGCCATGCCAGCCCCAAACGCAGGTTCAAGCTGTCCAGCCCTGCCAGCAGCAAATTCAGGCTGTCCAGCCCTGCCAGCAGCAGATTCAAGCTGTCCAGCCTTGCCAGCAGCCGCAGGTACAGGCCGTCCAGCCCATCATGGTTCAGGCTGCATCGCCTTGCCAGCAGCCCATGATGGTCCAGGAGCAGTACGTCCCTCCACCGGTGATCTACCAGCAGCCTGTTTATCAGCCACCAGTGCAGCCCGTCTACCAGCAGCCCGTCTACCAGCCGCAGCCTGTTTACCAGCCGCAGCCAATGTACTACCCAGCCCCCTATGAACCTGAAGAGGCTGATCCCTGCTACTCTTCGTTTGGTAACGGCATGGCTGGTGCCGCCGGCCGTGCTCTGCGCTACCTCATGTGCCCTTGGTCACTCTTTGCTGACGGCTGTGATGAGAATCAGGGCGGTGGATACCCGCAGCCATACCCGCAGCCATACCCGCAGCCGTACTACCAGCCACAGCCGCAGCCACAGCCGCAGCCATACTATCAACCGCAGCCGCAGCCGCAGCCGTACTACGTGCAGCAGCAGCCCGTTCAGCCTCAGGGCCAGTGGTACTACACTGTCGTCCCCGTTCAGGGTCAGCAAAGCGCGGTGCTCCAGCCAGTGCACTCGTCTCTTGTACCTGACTATGGCCTCCCCAATGGCTACGGCGTCACCACGACGACTAATGTCATTCCTTGCAACTAGAGTAATGTATTACAAGATAAGTAGGTTTCCAATACACGAAAGATTCTCAGATGTTTTTTTTCCTCTCATTTCTTCTTTTTGCCACGGTTGCCATTCCCTTTGGCCCCAGGTTTGGCGCTCTTCGCATTCTGCAGCTTTGACGCAGCGCCACTACTGATTTGGACACGCGATACTGAAATTGCTTGCTGAATGTCAGTTGATTTCAGCGCTGCAGCAAGCTGTTGCTCGCGCTCTGACGGCGGTGAGGACCCAGAACTCAATATGTGCTTTGCAATCTCGTTAGCCGCCTTTCCTTTCTTCAGTGTACCAGGGACGATTTTTAGCTTGTACTGCATCTTTTGCAGGGTAAACCAAGGCGCGAACATTGGAACAGCCGCTATGATTGGCTCGTCATCTTTGTATACAGTGAGGAGGTCTGAGGGAAACGGGGTCGGCTCGGCGGGGCCGTCTTGTGTCGCAATGCGCGCAAGCTCTGCGGCGCGACGCTTGTCTTTGCGCTGCTTTTGAGCATCCTGTTGCGCCTTGCGAGCGCTCTCCTTTTGCTCTTTCTCCTCAGCTTTTCTCTGCAGGCCCTTCAAAGTACCGAGTCTCTCCATGGCCACTAGCCTATCTTCCTCGTCCTGCGCTTGGTACTTCAAGAGCTTCTTTTTGCGTCCGCGCACTTTCTTGGGAGCGACTTGTTTTAGCAACTCAGGTGATGGAGATGTGGTCGATGACTTTTCAGCTTTGCTCTCCGAGTTTGAGCCAGAATCGGAATTGGAATCAGACTCAGACCCAGAGTCGGACTCAGACTCAGAATCAGACTCAGGCTCAGGCTCAGGCTCCGCTGCAGACGCAGATGCGGACTCAGTGTGAGGCTTTGAAGTGCCATTATCGGCCTGTGAGCCTTGTCGGCTGACCTGCGCCGCCGGCTCCTCGGAATCGATCGTCGCCTCCCGTCGCCCGAGCTCAGGCTCTTCACGCTCAGAACTAGAGTCGAAGCCAGAGTCGACAGGCGGGCTGGCATTTCCACTGAAGTCCGATGGTGTTGGATCTGGAGAATGCTCCGCAGTTTGCGGCTCCGCGTCGAGATCATCATCTGAGTCCACCCTCGTGTCAGGGAATTCTTCATCAGAATCGAACTGTGTATCAGGGAACTCGTCATCGCTTTCAGTCGGTCCATCCGCCTTCGTTTCCTTGTCACTCTTGTCTTCGTCGAGGTTTGTCTCAAACTGCCACAAGTATGTAATGCCCATATCTATTGGGGTGGGCGG
The DNA here is from genome assembly GCA_030566755.1 of Entelexis tilneyi. Lineage (NCBI taxonomy): Eukaryota > Fungi > Ascomycota > Dipodascomycetes > Dipodascales > Trichomonascaceae > Entelexis > Entelexis tilneyi. The sequence continues at coordinate 90,741 of JAKUAT010000013.1, read as the reverse complement.
GATCCATGTGCGCTGAGCAATCAGGCGCACATCTCGCAAAGATATTGGATCTCCATCACTGTTTATCTTTGGGACTTGTTTCCGCGTGAGCATCCAGCAGGGGGCCTTCATTTTTGCCTCCCAAGCCTTCGTGCTTGTGGATACGCAAAACGCGGCGACCTGAAGGAGTGACTGCGGCGGAATCTCTAGCTTTGACGGGTTTTTCACTACAAGCAGGGCCGCTTCTGGCACTTCGCTGCTCACAATGATATCCCCGTCCTCAAAGTAGCGCCGCAGAAGCGTGTCATTTTGAGGCTCGTCGCGTCCGCCTATAACAAGAAGCTGCGAAGTGGTGATGAACCAGTAGAATTTCTCAAACCAGTGAGGTGTTCTGATGGCGTGTAGCTGACTCGCGGCGCCTTGCTTCTTCTGCTTCGCGAGGTTCACTTCCAAATCGCGCTTGATCTTGATCTCGGCTGAGCGCAGCGCCTTTGACGCATGCTGCTCCGTTTTCTCTATTTTGGCGCCCGCAGATCTACGAACCTCAAAATAGTCCCGAGCGTTCGCAAATGCAGACTTGTCGATATTCACGCTAACCTTCAATTCATCGAGCAAGAGAGTGATCTGGGACTTTTGGAGCTGCAGCGAGTGCACGGCGCGCGCAACGGTATTGCCCTTCTCTTGCTCAAGCTTGATGAGCTGCTCGGCATCTCCCCAGTCAACACCTTGATCCACGAGTGTCTTCACTGCTCCAATAGCGGCCTCCACTAAGTCAGCATTCTCTTGGAGAGCCGTTCCGCAGCGCGCGTTCTCCTCGGCTTGCTTCTCCAACACCTCCACGCGGTTTCGACGCTCATTTCGCGCAGCCTCCAGGCGAGACTCGGCAACGGCGTGCAGGTGTTCGTACTTGTTGACTTGTTTGTCCAGCAAAATCGCGCCAAAGTACACGTCTATAGTCTCGTTGTAGCCTGGATGCTCTTCTTGCGGCAACTCAGGGCTTGTGAGACTGAAGTATTCGCCAAAGGGCTCAAACTCAAGCGAGTTTCCCTCTTTGTCGCGCAATATATATCCGCGTGTCCTCCCAGTGTGGCTCATGAGCTCATGAGCTCTGGTCAAAGACTTCTCCACAGCCGATCGTATGGCCCCAAGCTTCTCCGCGGCGTCCTCAGTCTTCAGCTTAGTCTTAGGGTCGAGGCCTTCTGTTCTGAGATAGTATTCTAGAAGAGAGGATGAGGGGTCAGAGACTTTTGAATACAGTGCCTTTCCGAGCTTGTCACGAGTAACCCAAGCTTGCAAGTCTTCATTCGAAGGCATCGACTGCAGCGGTGTGTTCTCGGTAATCTCTAGCGGATAAGTCTCTCCAATCTGCATGGTCTGGTGCGACGGACCGAGATCACGCACCACACGGAACAGCGTGAGAATTTTGTGCTCGTTGTTCAGAAGAATGATGTTACCACCTGAGAAAAATTCGAAAACTAGGAAGTACTGGCCGTCGGAGAAAGTGATCACCATAAGACGGCTCGAGGGCGCGACCCAGAACGAGGAAGCACGGCGAGTCTTCAGATACTTTCGCAGTTTCTGAACAAAATGTGAGGGCTGTGGTGTTGATTCGTGTTGGTACTTCGTGAGATGATACCTTAGTCCGGGGTCCACAATGATGAACTTCTTGCCGGACTGGTTTCCTTCGGCGTCAAACTTAAACATGAAGTGTCGATTACTGCTCTCGAGGGAGTACACATTTTGGAGCCTGCAGTTGGTCAGCTCAGCCGCCACCTCGTTCGTCACAAGTCTTAAGTCCAGATAGCTAAATCTTTGCTTCATTTGCAGGAAGTGGCAAGGAAAATTTCACAGCCGTTGCTGTGTTGTCGCTGTTGAACCGTGTGGAGGTAGGTTTTGTGGAGCTCTGGCGCACTTTATAGTCACATGACGTCACATGAGCAGATAGTTGGCAAAGCGCTCAACGGCGTGAATATTGCCTGTGGGCAGTGAAATTTAAACTAGCTGCGCAAAGTGTAGGTCAGCAGATGCAATTCCAAGAAGTAAAGTTAAAAAAGTTAACCACTGCCCTTGCAGACGCTTCGAAACGGGATCACTCTGTTTCTAGGCCACATTGGCGCCCATTTCGAGGGCCAGAACGATAGCTCCAGATCGTGTAAATGCCACTAATTGACAGGACTGGTATAACATGCCAATTTATTGACCTTTAAGACGCTATAGCGAAACACATTGAGTAAAAACCCTCGCCCTACTCTGATAACTGCCCATTAACGCGTAAGCAGGGACGCCAGCTCTCACATAACATTCCTATCGTCAGAGGCAGCGGTTCGAAAGCCCGGCTTTATATGAAACACAAGCGGACTCGCCGCACGGCGAGTACGAAAGGTGTTCCGTCAGCGCCGAAGCCAAAGCCTGCGGTAGACGGCCGGCTCGTGCCACCTAGGATAGTTTCCATACTGCCTTCGGAGGCGGAGTTCCCCGCCCCCAACAAAGCATGTGCAGCAACTTTTGGGATAATGAGCGAAGGCAATGAGAACGCGCGCCGAGAGCGACGACTAACTGTGCCACCCTTCGTGACGTCACGCTGCAATGGCGGCACATTCAACAGGAACCATGTTGCTTCGCCGATTTTCCAGCCGCGCGACTTTGTCAGGCTCCGGCAAAAAGAGCTGGTGCGCTGGCGGTTGAGCAGATGGACTGAAGACCTTCTCAGCTACACGCAAGCGCAGCCAGTTGCGAAGGCAAGACTGAATACCTTAATAAAGGTGAGCGCAACTCCTGTTCCAAGGCCTGACCTCTCGATTGTTTCGAGTGATGCTGACCCAAAGGGACAGGCCCTTCCGGTCTGGTTTCATCCGAAATTAGGGCCTATGGTTCCAAATGAGACTGGAAGCCTTCTTTTGGGCGTGTGTCTTAGCAACGGGCCAGCTAATGAAGTCGACAGCAGCGGGTGAGCGCTCTTTTATCACACCCTTGCTACAATTATTTGAAGGTTTTTGAACGTACATAAAGAAGTATTTTTACATGATGCGATGATTGCTGTAGCGTCCCACAGGGCTGGCCGCACGCCTCTCAAGATAGGAGGAGCTGGCGCCACATTACCCATGCCGCCGCCGCCTTGTGACGTCTTTACTATGCAGCGAAAAGTCTAGAGGTGGTTTGCTTAGAACTCAACGCGCCGTGGATGCGTGTAATATTGCTCATTAAGTTTACAGCTGAAGACAGTGATCTTTAATTTTAGTTTTCCTGATATATTGTGGAGGCGTGACAGTACGGGAGGTCTCGTGCCAAACCGAAACAAATGGGCGCGAGGTCTGAAACTGTTGCAGACGCCCGCCCTAGTTGCGACCATTAATGACTTGGCGCAACCCGTTATCATTGCTAAATGCGGGCTATCAGCGTGCATAGTAAAGTCAGCAATCTAAGAAGAGTCCTCGGAGTAAGCTTCTACCGTCACAAAAGTCTAATCACGTTTTTATCAGCCCATGAACTGTGTGTAGATTACCCCGCATATTTGGCACCATGTACTGTGCCCCTTATCTTACCCACTATCTAGGCCTCAAGAGAAACCCTTACCTTTATATAGAGGCGAAAGATACGCCTGATAATACAGTCGAAGTGTCGAGGTCTGACGAAAGCCGACGAAAGCCGCACGGTCCCTTTAGAGAGTCAGTATCTGCCGCAAAGAGAGAAGCAGCATGCCCACTCGGCTGGCCTGCTCCACCCGCACATACCCCGCTCCTCGAGGGGAACGAGATTTCCGTACCCTGAGCCCTCTCTAGTTCGCATGCTCTCGGCGCCGCAGGAACGGCGGCTACGATTGAAATATGTGCCCTGCGCCGGGTCACCGGGTACAAAGCGAACTCTGACACAAGCCAAAGCCTTAATATACATAGTCGTTATTGATTGTTCAGAGCAATGCCCCTCACACATGAAGGTGAATCCTTGAATTGCGGCACTTTTTTTTTCACTCGGCAAACACCGCGCCTGTACCTTATCAGAGGCTGGAGCAGACACAACAAGAACCCTGACAAGGCTTCGAGGCCGTAGCCAGTCATGCGCGACAACCCCAACCCACATGCATTTGCAAATTCATTAGAGCTGCGCTCGAAGTGAAAAAGACCCTCACCGGTCACGTCCCGTGGTGGTGGTAGCTCAGACACCGCGGCAACTGATCGGACCATGGTTTCACATAGCGACTCTCAGCATGCACACGGCGAGTCTGTGTTGCACAAGGCTGCAGAGGTGATTCAAAGTATCGACCTTGCCGAGGCCCCCATCCCCGAGGGTACTGACCCGGCCCTCGATCCGCGCAACCAACATCACCATCCGCACCGTGTGCACGACGGCCAGGGCCATGGTGATGACCACTTCGTGTATGTCGACAGGAATGTCGAAGGCCGCCTTGACGCGAATGATGTCCCCATCCACCGACACGCTGCGCATCACCCGCACCCGAACGACTATGAGCACGCGCTTTCGCCATTGGCCTCACCACGCTCACAGCCAGCTTCCCATGCACCGTCCCCTGGCGCGTCAACTCCATATGGACCGACCCCAGCCGAGCCTTCACAGGCGCAAGCAGCTCCGGCGCACAATCCTGTCCCCGAGGTTTCACAGCAGTACCAGGAGGGCAGCCAGAGCACCTTTGCACCTGAGCGCAGCAGAGACGACAAGAAGACGATTGCGATTGACTCAGAGCAAAGCATTGAGTTCCGTGACGCTGAAAGTGCTGGATTGGACTCTGTCGACGAGAACGAAAAGCGCGGGAAGATGCTACCGATGGCGAAGTTCAAGCACTGGTGCCGACGTCACAGGTGGATCATTGTCTTGTTTTTTGGCCTGTTTTTTACGTCGTGGTGGATCTCGATCATTGCGCAAGACGAAACGCGACACCGGTGGCTCATTCCAACTTTCCTGTGGCTGTTCCTGATGATCCGGTTTATCACCTTCTATGTGCGCACGCGTCCACTGCTGGATATGGCAAACTGGGTGTTCCAGCGCACGTTCATCCCTGTTCGAAATAGGATCCCGGAGCGCTTGTGGGTCCCAACGGAGATGCTTCTGACGCTCATGACAGTGCTTGTCGCAACGTTCGCTACGAAAGAGTACCCGGAGTCGCTCCGCCAGGACCGTGCTGTGTCATTCTTCGGCTACGTTGTGTTCTACTTCGGCTTTTGGGTCTTCTCAAGGCACAGGTGGCAGATCAGATGGCACACCGTGACATGGGGGATTTTCCTACAGTACGTGATCGCGCTTTTCGTGCTCCGCACGAAGGCTGGCTATGATTTCTTCAACTGGATCTCTTTCTTGGCCCGCAAGTTACTGTCGTTCGCGGAGGAGGGGTCAGCGTTTTTGACTTCGCAACAGTTCGCGCAGCAGGGCTTCTTTGTTATCACCACCCTCGGCTCCATCATCTTTTTCATTGCCTTCATTCACATTTGGTACTACTTCGGCGTACTGCAGTGGTTCATAGGCAAGTTTTCGCAGGGATTCTTCTGGTTGATGCAAATCAGTGGCGCTGAGGCAGTTGTTGTGGCCGCAACGCCGTTCGTTGGCCAAGGCGAGTCGGCGATTCTCATCAAGCCTTTTTTGCCTCACGCAACAGAGGCGGAGATTTTCCAGATTTTGACAAGCGGGTTCTCGACAGTGGCAGGCTCTGTGCTCGCTTCGTACGTACAGATGGGTGTCGACCCTGGCGCCCTTGTCACAAGCTGCGTAATGTCAATCCCTGCGTCAATTGCTGCGTCGAAGATGGTCATGCCCGAAACTGAAGAGTCGTTGACTGCGCAGCACGTTGTAATGCCGGAGGATGCAACAGAGGATGCACACAACGTGCTACACGCATTCAGCAACGGCGCCTGGTTCGGACTCCAGGTCGCGCTGTCAATGCTCACGAATATCCTGTGTATCATTGCCCTCGTGGCCCTGATCGACGCCTTATTGGGGTGGTTCGGAAAGTTCTGGGGTATTCCAAACCTCACCCTCGAGCAGATCATGGGCTATATTTTTTACCCAGTGGCATTTTTGCTGGGCGTCTCGCGTGATGGCGATCTGTACAAGGTTGGTAAGCTGCTCGGCGTCAAGATCATTCAGAATGAGTTTGTCGCCTACAGAGCGCTGACCACCAACCCTGAGTACCTCGAGATGAGCGAGCGCAGCCGCATCTTGGCAACATATGCCCTGTGCGGCTTCTCGAACCTTGGCTCATGCGGTATTCAGCTTGGCGTTCTCACGAAGATAGCTCCCAACCGCAAGGGCACTATTGCGCAGTTTCTGCTCCTAACACTGTTAGTGGGCTGCTTCTGCACCATGTCTTCTGCATGCGTTGCCGGGATGGTCCTTGGCGATATGGATCGTTTCAAAAACGTGGCGATGCAACAGTAGAGGCCGGCCGCTCGCTCAACCCTATAAGCATAAAACCGCCGTAATTCATAATGGTGCGTATATGCGTATTGCGAACTACGCATATTTATTACTACTACTATTATTGCTGCCTTAGCGTAGCGAGTAAATTTTGCACACTTTTCACTTTTGTCATTTCACACTTAGTTTTTCTTAGCTTTCGGCGAGTCGAGAGGCCAGCGCGTGAAAGCGGACACAGCGCTCTCTCACTGGCTGCCCCGGCATACCTATTTCTGTAATATCAAAGCGCCTCAAGGGAGACCACAGAGACACCACGAATCACAGCCGTGCCAATTAGAGTCGGGTTTGCCGCGTCGGTCTCGTCAAACGCGTCCTCAAGCACTACATTCAAGAAAAAATCGTATCCTTTCAGCGTGCCCACGACCTTGCGCGACCCATTGAGCCGCAGACTTAGGCGCTTGTTCATGTACTGCGCGAGATCTGGGTCTCTGGTCGGCGCCATAGCTCGTCGTCGTTCTTCGGGGAAAGTGTATATGTAAGTCAAGTCAGCCAGCTTCTGTGAACCTGACCTACTTCCCCCCTCCCTCTCTCGCCTCTTTTACTGTTCACAGATTGGACTGTACATGTACCAGGACTCAAAAAGGTGCGAAGATTAAGCAGTACCCGGCTTCGCCATGTTAGAGCAGGGCTTCTCAAAAGGCTACGTAATTTGATAGACATAAAAGCACCACTGTGAAACAGGTGTTACCAAGACGGCCAACTATCATCCCTCGGCATTAGCGGCAACGCCAGCGCGAAGGGCGCGGATGAAGTTAGTGTGTGGCGGCGGCTTCTTCACCTCTAAATAGTAAGGTTGGACCGCTCCGACATGGCCTGTGTTGACGCAGTGACCACGTAGATCGCTTACGTTAATATTTACTTCTGCCGGGATCCTTGAGGTTAGCGACGACAGGTGTTCGACTCTCTGCAGATGCTGTATTTGCTTGTTGCCGCACTATGCGCGCGAGTAATTAGCGCTGGAGCGATATGGGAGCGCTCGTTTGCCGAGCAGCCCGACCCAGGACGCCGGGATCACCAACAACGCGACTACTTTGTGGCCGAGATGGCCGATCCTGCAGCAGCAGCGCATAATGGCTGGAGCCTCGAAGAGCCGTTTCCAATCGCCGACCACTGGCTCTTCAGCGTGCCGAAAGGCTCTGGCAGTGTTCGCAAGCGCAGTGCAGAGGCGGCTGCGGCGGGCGCTCGTCACTATTATGGAGCCGGCATGAGCACGCTCCGACGTCGCGCTCCCGTGCCGCGTAAAAATATTCAGCAAGAATTTCACATTGAGGACCCTCTTTTCAAGGATCAGTGGCATATCTATAATTCTGAGGAAGAGCATCACGATATGAATGTGGTGCCTGTTTGGCGGCGAAATATCACAGGACACGGTGTCACGGTTGCAATCGTGGACGATGGGCTTGAGTACGACCATCCTGACTTCGAAGAGTCATTCAGCAAGGAGGGTTCATGGGACTACAACCTATTTCAGAATCTGCCGAAGCCGCTTCTCGAGGTCGATACGCACGGCACGCGGTGCGCTGGCGAGGTCGCTGCTGGCATCAATAATGCGTGCGGCGTAGGTATTGCACCTGGTGCCAAAGTCGCCGGGATCCGCATTCTTAGCGGAGACTTAACGCGGGCAGACGAGGCACGGGCTCTCATCCATCGCTATCAAATAAACGATATCTACTCGTGCTCGTGGGGCCCCGATGATAATGGCAAAACAATCGACGGCCCGCCCCCCCTCGTCAAGCGCGCTGAGCTTGATGGTATTGAGCGGGGCCGTGACGGGAAGGGGTCGATATATGTTGTTGCGTCGGGAAACGGCAAGCTTTATGGCGATAACTGCAACTACGATGGATACACCAACTCCATATATTCCATCACAATTGGTGCGATTGACAGGCACAACGCGATTCCGTATTATGCCGAGAGCTGCTCGGCTAATATGGTTGTCACCTACTCTAGCAACCACTTGGACAAAATCACCACAACAGACAGGCTCAATCCCTTAAAACCGGACGAGGTAAAGTGCACCTCTCAGCACTCCGGTACATCTGCGGCAGCTCCCATTGCTGCGGGTGTTTTTGCCCTTGTTCTTCAGCAGCGTCCAGACCTGACCTGGCGTGATCTCCAGTACCTTGTGCGTGATACTGCAAAGCCGTTCGACATTGTTGAGCCTGTGGGCTCACTAGAGGTTGCAAATTGGACAGTGACTGCAGACAAGCATCTCTACCATAACTCATTCGGGTACGGCCTTCTGGACGCCGATGCGATTGTCACGCGGGCCGAGTCTTGGGAGCTGGTGAAACCTCAGACTTGGTATTTCATGCCCCAACGCAGTGAACATGCGCCGCTAGGCCAGCTCTGTGAGGTTGGCGTCACTGTGTCTCCTATTGACTGGGAAGAGGCTAACATGGACCACATCGAGCATGTGCGCGTGCGCGTAAGCTACGAGCACGACTATCGGGGCGCGCTAGCATTTCAGCTCGTTAGCCCGATGGGCATCGTCAGCGATCTTGCTGCGCAGCGCCCGCGCGATATAAGCTCTGCGCCCGTTGATGACTGGGAATTTATGTCGGTTGTTCACTGGGGCGAGGCAGGCGAGGGCCATTGGAAACTACGCGTTTTTGGAAACAACGAGAATGCTGGTGTTCTCAAATCGTGGCAGCTAAAATTCTTTGGTCAAGCGAAAGATGTTTCGCTTGTTCGCAGGTATAGCGAGGTGTGGGACCAATACGAACCGCAGGCCGAGCTTATTGAGGATGCCGCTAGCCTCCAGTCGAGCACAGGCACTACAGAGCCAGGGTCTGCGAGCACGGGCTCCGCGTCAGAGCCTTCGTCGGACACGCTTTCCGCGGAGCCCTCCACAACACTGCCAGCCACTGGGAGCGCACCTTTAGGCGACAGTACTACTACATCCAGCTCATCGGCCACCAGCAGCGCCGACTCTAGCGAAGAAACAGACAGTAAGGGCGACCAGGAGACGTCGTCCCCCCCGCACGACAATGACAGCAAAGCTAAGAGCCCGCATCACTCGGTTCTGTACTACATTGTCGTGAGTATGATCGGTGTGGGAATAATTGTGCTATGTGCGGCGCCCATCATTCTTCTAAGGCTGAAGCGACAGGCGAACTTTGGCGAGTCCGCTGCGCGGGCGGACTACAACGACTCGCAATTCTTGGATGATGAATTCGAGCTCGACGACTTCGATGACGAGGCTGAAGAGGCAGACGTATCAGACTATAATGTGTTTGACGAGGACCGTCGGCGCAGCCAAGACGGCCCTGATGCCAATGCGCCAACGGAGGCCGAAGGTCTGCTGGACAGGCCGTAGTGAGCCAACTCCGTTAGCGCACGAGCACGAAGGACATTGGTTAAGTTCGGGGCATTGAGCGCAGAGCTGCTGGCAACTCCTGCCACGCTGCTCACACTTTCGAGATAAGTGCTTGGTTCTAATAAAAAGAGAAAAGTAGACAAAGATTAAAGATCCGATTTTATGCAGAGCTCTCGCACGGGACTAGTCTCACTATAAAGTCTGCTTGTTCACTCAAATGACCTCTCAATGAGATCATGCCCGAGCTCGCACAGCTACTACGGCTATTAGCTCAGCCTCTACAATCGGACTGTTTGCGAGAAGAGCAGCGGCAGCAGCATGTGGCAGCGGCGCTCGGTTGTAAGTCACGTGCATCTGTCAGGACGCTGTGCCTCCCAGTCCGGCCCGCCTCCAGTAAAACAGGACCCAATTTGGAGCCTGCACAACCGGCGACCTCGCTGCTCAATTGATCCGCTACGAGCGCATTAACAGCCCTGGTTGAAGATCCACTATGCTAAGGTCAACTTTCTCTAGTCTTCGTGAGTATCTGACGCCCGTGAGCCACCACTCGACGTTCCAGAAGACTGGCCAAATAACGCCGGACGAATTCGTGAAGGCTGGCGACTATCTTGTGTACAAGTTTCCAACATGGTCGTGGTCCGCTGCCTCTCCGTCGAAACGCCGCGACTTTCTGCCCGAGGACAAGCAGTACTTAGTGACGCGGCACGTTCCATCGCACGCGCGCGCTGCGGCAAATAGTGAGGCTGCTATTGAGGAGCAGGAAAGTGCCGATGGCGAATGGGTTCTGAGTCGCTCTACGAAACACGAGGCTGCGCCAGCCGAGAGCGGTGGAGCGCCACATGACGACTCGGAGGCGGTTGTCGACGTTGACGACTTGGATGCTCTTGGGATCGCCGACGACGGCGAAGATGACGGCCTTACAGCGCCCGCGGCATCTGCTGTAGATGCCTCCGAGCGCAGCTATAACGTGTACATCACCTACTCGACGTCATACCGCGTGCCGAAGGCGTACCTTTCTGGCTACGACTCGAATGGTGCACCGCTGCCGCCGCGTGCTATGTTCGACGACATAGTGGGCGACTACAAGGACAAAACGGTCACAATTGAAAGCGCACCTTTTCAGGATAACTTGACGCTCATCAGCATACACCCGTGCCGACACGCAGGCGTGATGCGCATGCTTCTGGACATGGCCGACGCCAAGACCCTTGAAGAAGCACAGCAACTTGACGGTGGCGACGAGTGGGAGGAGGTTCCGCAGGGCCTGCGCGTTGACCAGTATCTTATCATATTTTTGAAGTTCATTGCAAGTGTCACGCCAACGATTGAGCACGACTTCACAATGTCTGCTCTCTGAGCGCCATTAATTTATTTAACAATCGTATAAACCTTTAGAATGATGGCTCTCATGGGGGGACAAAGCGACGCTTCTCAATATTAACTTTGTTGCATAGCCAAGCCAAGGTTCGTAAATATCCTTTTCTAAACGGGAGTACATGCGCCAGTAGTCGTTGAGATGCAACTAAGAAGTCAAGCAAATACTTCGGTCCACTGACTGACTCCCATTAATTTCTCCTCCTCCACTCGGAGGAGCCCCTCAGTAATATTGCTGCAATTACACGGCCCTTGGACTCATCTAGGAGACACCCCTCACAAACTGCCAGTAAACCGCAAAGCGCTCAGTGCTTCGAATATCAGCCTTGGTTCACGGCGCTCTCTCAACTATCTTTGCCAATTAAAAATAGAAGCTAAATGCTTAAAACTTAGGCGCTCTTCACACCTGTGTCGCCAAAACAAGAATATGTGCAGGCTAGCTTACGTTACTGCTGCACAATGTTACGATGGGCGAGCTGAGAAAGAGCATTCTACGGAAAGCGTTCGCGCAGCCTCCCGCAAAAGTTGGGCTACATAACGCTCATTCAACTAATAAGGCTGAGTCGCAGGTCGCGCTGGCGCGAAGTCTCGACAGTTCGTCGTTTGGCACGGGTGGAAGTGCCTCTCAATGGGAGTTGAGCCGCGTTGTCTCAGGCCACAGTGGTTGGGTTCACAGCGTAGCGTTCGATCCAGAAAATGAGTTTCTCGCCACCGGCTCGGCCGATCAGACCATCAAGATTTGGTCGCTTTATAGCGGCGCTCTTCAGCTCACACTCACGGGCCACCGCATGGCCGTTCGCGCTGTTACGATTTCTGCCCAGCTGCCTTATCTCTTTTCCGCCGGCGAAGACAAGGTGGTTTTTTGCTGGGACCTCGAACACAATCAGATCGTCCGCCAATACCATGGACACTTCAGTGGAGTGTACTGTGCCGCTTTGCACCCAACAATTCCATATATACTCGTGACGGGTAGTAGGGACAGCACAGCAAGGGTCTGGGACGTTCGAACGCGGGCATGCGTACATGTATTGCAGGGACATGATGGCCCCGTCAATGCTGTTGCGCTCCAAGACGATGCTCCGCACGTCCTCACGGCCTCGCAGGATCGCTCTGTGCGGCTTTGGGATCTCGCCAGCGGATCCTGCGAGTCTACGCTAACTCAGCACACAAACTCTGTGCGTGCGCTTTCTGTGCACCCAACTGAGCAGACGTTCGTGAGCGGCGGTCGCGACGGGCTTCGACAGTGGAAACTCCCCGAAGGCAGCATGCTCGGCAACTTTGGAGCGTCTGAAAACGATGGCGTAACTATGACTGCGCTTAACGAGTTCGAAAATACCATATATGCAGGTTATGATTCAGGTGTGATCCGTACGTTCGATTATGCGACTGGGCACCTTCACGGCGAGCTGCGGGCGCCCGCAATGCCGGGTTCTTTAAGCTCAGAGGCGGCCGTTCTTTGTGGCTCCTTTGACGCGACTCGCTCGCGGCTCGTGACGGGCCATATGGACAAGACGGTGCGCATGTGGAAACCCGCTTCGCCCTAGCCCGCGCGAACGCCACACAAGGCCTCGCTAGCAGGCGCTCTTTCCCCGAGCGCGAGTGACCTTTAGTCATCAAGATTTTGAAATCGAGCTGTTGGACCGGCACACGTACCGAGTGCAGGTGAGAGGTCTACTTCGACATCCACGCGATTGCCCAACGCGATTGCCCAACGCGATCGCTCGACGTATGCCCACTGCTGAGGATATAGACCACAGCCTTATTGGCTGCAAGGTGTATGCGACGCGCGACGGCGAGGAGCTGCGCGCCGAGCTTCTGCTCGAGCGTATCCGCAAGGGAGAGCTAGAGTTCTACGTGCACTACGAGGGATTCAACAAGCGTCTTGACGAGTGGATTCACAAGGACCGCCTTGTGCTGTCGCGCGGCGTGGAGCGGCCGCCGCCACCCTCAGATGACAAAAAGCCCGGCCAAAATGGCCAGCCAGCTGGACAAGGGACGCAGAACGGCCAGGCCGCGGCGCCGGTGAGCGCGGAAGCAGAAGCTGCAGCGGCTGCCGAAGTGGAACCTGAGTTCGATGCACAGAAGGAGATTGAAAAGCTCCGCAGCTCCGGCTCAATGACACAGAACCCTAGCGAGGTCGCGCGCGTCCGTAACCTTAACAAAATCATTTTCGGCGAGTACGAGATTGAGCCGTGGTACTTTAGCCCATACCCAGTCGAGTTCACGGAGGCCGACGAGGTGTACATTTGCGAGTACAGCTTGCAGTTCTTCATATCGAAATACCAATTTGAGCGGTTTCGCAAAAAGTACAAAATGCGGCACCCTCCCGGAAACGAGATTTACCGCGACGAGAAGTTCTCGTTTTTCGAGGTTGATGGCCGCCAGCAGCGGACATGGTGCCGCAACCTGTCCTTGTTCTCGAAGCTGTTTCTCGACCACAAAACCGTGTACTACGATGTGGACCCGTTCCTCTTCTACTGCATGACGACGCGCGATGAGTACGGCCACCACCTCACAGGGTACTTCAGTAAAGAAAAGGACAGCGCCGAGGGTTACAATGTGGCGTGCATCTTATCATTGCCTCCATACCAGCGTTTCGGCTATGGTAAAGTCCTAATCGACTTCAGTTACAGTCTTTCGAAAAAGGAGCACAAGTTGGGTTCTCCGGAAAAGCCACTATCAGACCTTGGCCTTATTTCGTATCGGTCATACTGGAGGGATATCTTGATCCAGCATGTCGTTGAAAAGGTCGGTCCGAATGGCAGCATCAGTGTCGAGGAGCTGAGTAACGTCACTGCCTTTACGGCTGCGGACATTCTAGGAACCTTGCAAGCCATGAACATGCTGAAGTACAACGCAGGTCAGTACATAGTTTGTCTCAGCGACGCAGCAATGCAGCGGTACGAGGAGAGCAAGAAGAAGAAGCCACACCGCATCGATTCCACGAAGCTCAAGTGGAAGCCTCCTGTTTTCACGGCGGCACAGCTGAGATTTGCTTTCTAACTCTATTTATTTTTTGTATATTGTTTATTTTCTAGTAGCAGCGAGGATCACCAGTTGGGATCTGCTATGAGGACGACTAGCAAGGCAGACGTTATACATTGAGAGACGGATTCGCACTAGCAAGGATAATGTGCACAGGTAGTAGTAACACACGATCTATTAAGTTTTTCGCGGTTGTCTGCGAAATCATTCAAAATTGCTAGCCCAGGCAGCCGTGCTCTACGTAACATATAGCAGCCGAAATAAAGAGTAAGGTATAAATAAGAACATGAAGACCAGCAGCTGGGCTAATCATCAATCAAGCGGCACACCCGCTGATCGTTGCAGGGCGTGGCCTTTGCCTTTCGTGCTCGCACTCGCGTTCGCTGCCACAGCACTGGGGATGCGAATTCCACAACAGTCCGCCCAGCAGTGCACATGAACCTCACTGCCGACCTCGTCAGCGGGAGTGACATTCTCAGGCGCGGGGAGCAACGATCCAAACAGGAAGTGCTGAACAATTGGCAGCTTTCCTAGCACTTCGGCCTTGTACATCTTGATCATTCCCTCATTGACCTTGGACCACTGTTTCACACCGCTAATGTCATCAAGCATAGGCGAATGCCACCGTAGCGAAGCCGTCTTCACGCTGTTAATAAAGCTGATGCAGCCAAAGTAGAAATATTTGTCTTTGAACATGTCCACTAGGTCCGCATCATGGATGCTCATCGGCCTTAAGTACTTGTGCTGAACAAGCTGGCCACTACCGAACAGGAATGGCAGGAAGTGGTAGTCGTCAAGACCCCACACGCCATGCGAGCCAGCAGGCTCAAGCCAATATTCCTTCTGTACTTGCCGCATCACCGTGAAGTATTTTGCAAACACTCCGAGCACGAGGTTTGCGTAGTCCTCTGGCCCTAGTAGACCAACCTTCTGGAGGCACAATAAAAAGCACACGAAGTTAAGTTCATGGCCGCTGCCATAGTCAATTCGCGTGCGGCTTCCGAAACTCTCGCTGAAGTATACTGAGAGCTCTTCTATAACACTGTCGGCGTCTTCAAATTGCGGAGGGGCGACATCCGCAAGGGCAGCGCGCATCCAACTCGGCGATCCCTGAGCTACGTCATCGAAGAATGCCGTAAACTCGGGCTTTCCAAAGCGCGACTCCGTATCCTTCGCTGGATTTCTGCTGATTGCCTCCACAACGCCGTCCAAAAGCGTGAGCACCGCTCTCACCGTTGGCGTCACGGCCTCCTCAAGCCCAACCTCGCGTCCGGCAATGGCGTTGTTTAGAGCGCACACAAGCTCAATCACATCGTGGCGTGTTTCAGAGCTCATGAACTTCGCAAGATCATCCTCATTTGTAATTCTTCGGACCGGCCGCATTTAGCGCCACGAGGTGTAATTATTCAAGTCAAAAAGGCACGGGCAGCCCGCCTTCTGTCTGACAGGCGGGACTCGCCTCCACTCCGCCGAGCGACAGGCACGTGCCCTGCTGATCTCGCTCTTCGACCACCTCAGTCCTCGGGCGCTGCAAGAACTCGGTACCTTCGGCACGGCGCGCTTTGAGTTCGCGATTAGTTTAAGTTTAAGGGAAGGTACTCGCTCGTTTAAAAAAGGGTCGCCTTTTTTGTACCTCAATTTTTAGTTTGGATGTTGGCAACGCCGTCCACCACTTATTTCTCCGTCCGCGCGGGATGATGGATAATGAAAGCGGTCTAAAGCCAGCCCGGAAGCGTTTCAATTGGCTCCAGCTGGCCGCATTCAAAATGCGACCGATAAGCTCAGCGAGGCAGGCTCACCATTTGGCTCTCGAGCTAATCGCAAAAGAGGAACTATACAAGTAGCTGTAAACCGAATGCCGTCTAAACACCTCGCATGCTAGCAATTCAGTACCTCACCGCTGGCCTTCTCACCGCCTCTCTTGTTGTAGCTCAGCGCCCTACGCAGGCGCCAGCCGCAAACGGGAATAGGCCGTGGTATCTCAACGATTATTCCTCTGCTTTTGTGAGTGGGGCCGTCCAGCTCCGCAAAAGCAGCGTCGCTGAGGCCGAAGCAAGCTCTGTTGCAAAGCACATTATCGACGGAGGTCTTGAGCCGCCGCAATTCACTGAAATGGCACAAATGGCGGCGCACTGGGTCGAGCGTGGTCAGGTCCCAGCGACTTCACTTTCTGAGGTGGCTTCGATTTTTGCGTCGGCGTACACATCGCTGCACACGCAGCCGATCTACTCATCATACGTGTCATACGTGAAGCAGCATAGCTCCATTTATGATTTGAGTAAGTTGGAGCAGGGTTTGGCTCCGCAGGGTCGCGAAAACGCCGGAAACACAGGGAATGGACAGGGTCGTGGGTTGCGCGAGCTGCAATCAATTTACGCTTCTTTAGCTGAGAATTCCGTTGGACATGCCGCCCTTGAGACGTTCTCCCGAATTGCTGGGCAGTACGCGCGCGACTTTGATGTCCCGCTGCAACCAAGGCTATCGATGGACTCTATTGTAGGATTTCTCTATAACTACGTCGTATAACTTTAAACACATTAGCCTCTGTGGTGGAATTCTTTGTCTAGACAGCTGAGTGTACTGGCAGCATTGCACATCTCGAAATCAGCTTTCTGCTCTCTAGAGCGCACACTACTGACTCTTGCAAATAGAACCATTACGAGAAAATTTGTAGTTGCTGCTATATGTATGCTTCGAGCAAATGACTAGCTAAATTCTAAGCATCGTGGCGCAGAGGAAGCGCGCAGGGCTCATAACCCTGATGTCGTTGGATCGAAACCAACCGATGCTAATTTTTTCCTAATATTGACATTATAGGTAAATACTTGTCTTTTTGGCTAATTTAGCACTTAAATGCTCGCGGCACGCTCGATTTATATGGTTAATCTTCACAAAAATGTTGTAGAGTCCTTGACTCGTTTAGCACTGCTTAATAGCTCCGCGGGACGTCATGCATCAATAAATAGTACGGGAGTGCGTGGTGGTTCTGTAGAAATTGGCGCTTCAGAGCTTCAGACTGAAGCTTGTGCAGTGACCACTTTTTGAATAGCGGCCGGCTTAGTATGCCTTCCCACAAAAGCGTGCAACCTTCAGTTTTCCGAACCAGCAGTTTTGTGAATTTCGCTATCTCAGGCTCACCACCCTCAACCACAACAAGAGCAGGAGCTCCCATGAGAACAGCACCCGAGAACAGGAACTTTTTGGCCGTATAGTCCACTAAAAAACGCAGCTTGCCAGTCTCTTCACCGAGACTTTCGAAGCGAAACACCGCCGAATGCAAGCCTTCTGCCCTATGGCTTTCTACTTTAGCCGCTTGCTTCAACCACCGCTGCTCAGGTGTTAGCTCGCGATCCTTATTCGCTTGCTCATGGGCGGCACGTCGCTCGGCTTCTGATTGCCGTGCGAGCTCCTCGTAGCGCGTGGGGTCCTGTACAAACGCCGGACCGACCACGGCCGCAACGTTTGAAAGCTTCAGCTTTGGCTGCTGCGGCGCGTCAATGCCAAGCCGCACCCGCTCCTGCGCATCGTGTCGCTTCAGATAGCGCTCATGCTTGCGTTTCCGGCGAAGCTCATCTGCTGTGAGTTGCACAGCCACACCCTCGACAGCGTTGTGCGGCGTTCTGGCGCGACCAGGTCGAAATACCTTAGTCGTTATCTCGCCCGCCAGCTCGTCCCACCATTCTTTGCTTGGGGGCGGCGCTGACGTCGGTAAGTATGAGACCTCTGTCTCATCTACAAAATGCACTGACTTTGCCGAGCCGTCCTTCGCGAGCCTCGGTTTCGCAGCGGCGAGCTTTGCGTCCTCGGCGCTAGTCAGATAGGGGTTGGTCTTCGGCACTTTGGAAACGGGATGAGCGGCCTCTGCTGAGACATCTTCACGCAGCTCCTGTTTTCGCTTTCGTACGCGTGCAAGCAACTCTGCTGCATTCAACGCCGACATGCTTCCATCAAATGAACTGGAGGACTAACGCTTTTTGCCAATGACTGGATAAACGATGCCGCCAACGCTGACAGAGATGCCTTGGTAGTTTTTTGGAAATTTCAAATATTGAATCAAAGCCCGTTCCTGTGTTTTGTGACTCTCAGGTACCGCAGTCGTTACCCAGGTCTTCCTACCTGCCTTACATGGCGCCCGCGCGATAGATCAGGGTAAGGGGTACATCGCAGCCAAAAAAATTACATAACGGTATTTTCAACAGATATTTTCTGGACAATGGATCTACAGGCGAGTTTGGCAAAGGTTCGCGTGCTGCGGTCATCTAAGATACCCGTGCAGGCTCGCCAGGCCGCACTGCTTGAGGCCGTTGAGTCCGCTCTCCGTGCAGATGGCCAGGACTCTAGCGTGGTTGCATATTTTGCATCCTTGCTCAGTCTTCTTGAGCGTCCAGAGACTGGGGAAAGTGCGATGTCTCTTCTTGCATATGTCGTACCACATGTTCCGCACTCATTACTAGCATCTAAGCTTGACGTGGTCGTTGCGCGGCTGCTCCCGGTGCTTCTCAGCGAGAATCGTGAGGCCGATACGGCACTCGTACGTTCAGCAATTGCCGTTCTGGATGCCCTCCTCACGAGCCTTGATACACCTGCATGGTCAGTACCAATCACTGAAATGGGCGCGCAGCGCACGTTCAGCGGCGTGCTCAGTTTAGCGCAGGACTCTCGACCAAAAATTCGCCGCCGCGCCTTGGAGGCCGTGATGCATATTCTGGAGGCTGGCAGTCCCGGCAAGTATGGATTGAAGCTCGCTGTCGATGCGGCGCTCACTGCTGTGAGCTCGGCAGAAGCCAAGAGCCTTAATCATTCTCTGCAGCTCCTACGCGGAGTTATTGCCGCGCTTCCTGTTGCGCTCACGAAAGCTCAGCTTGACGACGTTTGCTCCGGTTTACTCAATGCTGCCCGCACGTCCGACCAGTTCATCGTCTTAGCCGCATTCGATGTGTTTGATGCCCTTTTCCAGGCCGAGTCGCAAGCGGCTGTGGCCAAAGATGCGAGTGAGCTTTTGCTCGGGCTTGTCCCGCCCCCCACTGACAAGCAGCTTGCTCCTGCGTGGTTTGCTGTTGTTGTTCGCGCATTCTCGGCTTGGGATTCAGTTGCCGAACTACCTCGTTTGTTTAGCATTGTGACACCGTATCTCTCGAGCCCTCCCGCCTCTCAGGAGGTGGCCGAATCCGCTGGCCAGTGTCTCATTGGACTAATCAGTGAAGTTCTTGCACCTAGCGCACCTAGCGCACCTCTTCTGCAGGAGTTATCTCATGCGCATCTGTTCCCGCTACTACAAGTGCAGTTCCACGCAACATGGGCCACCGTATGTGAAGTCATTGCAGCATTCATAGCAATTCTACCCCATGAAGTTGCTTCAAAGCTGGAAGGCGTTCTTGACATTGTCCGTGTGGTTGGTACTCTCAGAGGAAACCTCGGTGGACGTCCTGCTGATCAGGTCCTTGGCGCGGCTATTCGCGTTTTGGGACCTGAGCTCGTTTGTAACGAACTAGTTCCCATGCAGCTCGATGCCCGAGCGGGCGGCGGCCGAGTCTGGCTACTGCCTTTGCTTGCTGAGCATGTGAGACATGCAAACATTTCGTTCTTTTTTGATTCCCTCGTGCCGCAGGCTCAGCACTTCGAGGATTTAGCAGCCAGCACGCATGACAGACAGGCAAAGATTCTTTCTACGGTTGCTGAGCAAATTTATTCGTTGTTCCCAAGGTTCTGCAATGAGTGCACTGATGTCCGAACCGCGTTTAGCCAACCTGAAAGTGTACAGAGCATCTTAGCGTGGCTCTACTCGCGACCTCAAATGCGCTCAGCTGTATGCTCTGGCCTCAAGCTGTTAGTGGTGAATCCTGTCAACAAAGCAAGCCAGCAATTTTTCATCACTAAGTATGGTAGCGATGTTCTGAAGGCACTGTTAAATGTGTTTGAAGCGATGCCAGTGGAATCCAGAGGATATGTACTTGAGACAGCAGAGGCGTATCTCGCGCTTCTTCCGGCTGAAGAGGTAGCGACGCTGTTCAATCAAGTGTCGACCCTCTTAGCGCAGAACCTGTCAACACCTGTTGGCCATACAATGATGGACATCGTCAATGCTTTGGTGGCATTTTTGGATGCCTCTCCTGAAGTCAATCAGATTTTCTTCAACCTTTTCAAGGCTGTCGCTGGCCTTGATGATCCTCTCATGCAGAAAAAGGCATATCGTGCTCTGGCTACGTTCGGAGACTCCAACGAGGACTTCCAACAATATGTCAACGTTGTGTGTGACACGTTGCTCGAGTTGCAACCCTCTGTCGCAGCCAGCGCACGTCGCACTCGACTACAGGCCTTGACTACTGCGGTAGAGTGTCTTCCCGAGGACGGCGACTACTCATTCGTGTTCAAGACGTTGCCAGAGGTCATTGTTGCGACGAAGGATGTCAACGAAAAAACACGCGATGCGGCGTTCAGTCTGCTGGTGTTGGAAGGCCAACGTATGGCCCTAGGGCGTGGCTTTGTCGATCACAGCAAACTACCAGAGCTCGATGACGACGAAAAGTCGCCCGTGAGCATAACCGAGTACTTCGAAATGATCATGGCGGGACTTATGGGCTCGACTCCTCATATGATCGCGGCGACCGCAACCGCCCTCAGCCGCGTGCTCTACGAGTTTGCGGGCATGCTTCAGCCTGCAAAGCTTGAAGAATACATCGATATTGTGTGGATGTTGCTGGAAAATCCGAACCGTGAGATTGTCGCTGCTGTGTTGGGGTTTGTTAAGGTCTCGATTCTCATAATGCCTCTGCCATTGCTGGAGGTGCGGCTGGCACCGCTTCTGTCGAGCCTTATTACCTGGAGTAGTGAGCACCGCAACTATTTCAAAGGCAAGGTGCGGCACATTGTTGAGCGCCTTGTACGCAGATGTGGCCAGGACGCTGTTACGCAAGTGTTCCCGGAGGATCATAAAAACATGCTGAAAAACATTGTGAAGAACAAGGAGCGATCGCGCCGCAATAAAGCTAAGGAGACAGTTGCGTCGAATTCAGAGCCCCAGGAGAAGGAGCGCAAGTTCGATAACGAGTTTGACGAGGCACTGTATGGCTCTTCATCAGACTCTGAGGGTGACGACAGTGGCCACCCTCAGAACAAGCAGCAGAAGAAAAAGACAGGCGGGCGTCAGGCTCAGTACCTCTCGACCTCTGAGGAGCCACTGGATTTACTTGATGAGCATGCATTGTCGCACATCTCTTCTTCTAAGCCACAAAAGGCCCCCGAGAGGAAGATGAAAAATGCGCTGCAGCAGAGCAAGGACGGGCGTCTCATCATTGGGAAAAACCGTGCTGAAGAGGAGATGAAGGCAGCCACTGCCGATGCGCTGAGCGCGTATATGGACGCAGTTAAAAGCGGGCCCGTCCGAACGCAGCAAGGTAAGCTGAAGTTCAAGCGTGGCAAACATGCGCAGAACAACGACGACGGCAGTGACGATGAGCTGGAGGATCACGATAAGACATCGCTGCGGCCGAAGCTGCGAGGAAGCAAGGTCAGCAAGGGTAACTTCAAGAAGAGCGGCGGTGGCATGAAGAAGCAGATGATGAAGCGTAGAGGATTATAGTTGTGATGAGGCTGTTGGCACTGTCTAATTTTTTAGAACTTAATAAAAATGTTGTAAGTCATTGCAGGTTGTGAGCTGGTCAAAGATCACCTCAACCGCGATAAGTAATATTGCTTTTTATGAACTCTTTTACGGTATTGTTGGCGTTGAGAATAATGCTCTTCCAAGTCAGCTCTGATTTGAACAGTAACGCGATTCCCCTTGCCCCCTCGCTCGCCGTTCTCTTGATGTCGTCTGAGACCAATTCCTATGGCGGACAACCACACACTCTTTACAAAATGAGGCATCTTCTTTTGTGCATACCCCAGACCCCCAGGCTCGCCGCACTATCTCACACCCTAACCACGACAAGCTCCCAAACGCCTCGGCCCTGCTCGTCGTGCAATTTAGGCAGACGGAAGCGGTGGCTGTGTGCTTGGACTTGAAGACAAGCGGTAATGCTGTGGCCAGACATCTCACGATGGGTCTGGTCGTACGTGATATACCGGCTGAAGGTCTTCACCAATTTAGACGCCTCTAAACTAGAGTTAAGCGCAACCTCGCTCAGTGTGGCGGATGTCGAAATTGACCACGAGCGCATTCCCATTCCAGGGGTTGAAGTCAAGCAATTCATCGCCTCAAAGCTGACAGTAGACCTCACTTCAACTGGTCTGGCAATTGGGGCTTCTGGCGTCAACGTTGACGCGGTAATTACCAGCCTCGAACCACCGGACCTTGCGATATCCAGAATAATTGAGCATGCACGCACGGACATAGAAGGCTACGGAGGCGGAGATATGTCAACAGTTAAGTCTCGATTTGCTGACTTTGCTCTGTCTCAGGTTCGCTCGCATGTAACCGACATTAGCGCGACGCTGCGGTACCCCAATGACGACTTGGTGATTCACTTGCACATAGACCAGATTGCTATGAATCAAAAGCATCGCATCGAGTTGGAATCCATCGTTGTCACGCGCGGAAATGCGAATAACAGCGACAGCGATAGCTTCTCAGAGTCTTCGAGCACTGACTCGCTCTCGGATGACGATGAAGGAAATGAAAACGATGACTCTCACAACCACATGGCACGAAGTGTACTGTTCAAGAAGCCGGGATCGCTAATTGCGAATTCATCGCTCGTCAAGAGCGTCTACTTTGATGCCCTCGAAGGCAGCAAAACTCATTCACTGAAGGAAGACGAGGAATTAGGAACAATCGATCGCGCGATCTTTACGTACTCAGTTGACCCAATGGAGTTCTCGCTTGACATTGATAAAATGAGACTCGATGGTTTTGTGACTTTGGAGACCGTGGTCGAGACACTGAACCTCCTATGGAAGTCGTCCATTCAGGCCCAAGATGGATCCAAAGGCGACTCAAAAAGCGAGTTCAGCGTCGGAACCCTGGAGATTCACGAGTCGCTGGCCGACGCCTCTTTGGCACCTGTCACGTTCACTAATATCCGTCTCAAGGACGAGACGCTTGACGTTGAGTCCCTTGACGTACCAGGGGTGGTGAGTATAAATCCGTTCCTCACGGCTGTCACCGAAAGTGGCCGCGTCAAGGCCGACATGATGATGCCCGTGAGCATCTCCCTTGGACTTGATGCCATGCCATACGTTGAAAGACTTGCTTCTCGCATTTACGATATTATAAGTGGACTCGAACCGCCGGCTGATCCGCAGCCCACACCGGTTGATATACACCTCTCCGAATTTCGACTTGCCATTGGCCAAGACTTCACCTTGCTTATATTTCCGGAATCACTTTCAAACAGTGGCTTTGCGCTGCGTGAGGTATTGCTAACAGCGTCTGAAGGGCAGCTTTTGATTCGCAATATAAGCTGCGAGAGTAAAGACCAGGCTGGAAGCTTGAAGGGCGAAGTCGAAGAGCTTCGTGTGCGATTTTCCACTGGTTTTGTTGAAGAGCTTAGCACCATCGTTCGGTTGCTGTCAGGCGATACAACGGGACTGCGTGATGACGAGACGCGCCACTGGAGGTCTTTGGATCTACCGGACACCTATTGGAAAGTCGCGAGCTTGGTTGTTGAAGATGCAGCAGCAGTACTATTGCAGGGTGACCTCGAGCTGAGAACCGTGCACTTGAACGCTGATGTCCGAGCAAGCTTGTCTCTAGAGCATCCAAATGCTAAGGCGTCTTGCGAGGTCAGCGCATACTCTAACGATGGCCTTATGTCCATTGAATCGTCAATCAGTGTTTTCGATTGTGATGCCTTTCTGGAAAAATATACGGGCACGGACTCCTCAACATTAAGGTCACCTGCACTCAATGAAAACAAAAGCGCATCTACTTTACGGCGCATGCCCCAGATACGTACAAAACTGGACTTCGGAAATGGTATTAGACTGCACTTCCCCGACGAGCACAAATCTGTGTTTGCGGTTTGTCTGAATGCGACTGAGCTCGTGATCAGCCACGATGGTGCCATTTCAGTTGTTGTTCCAGAGCTTTTTGTGAAGTTGGAAGACGTCGGAGGCGACGTTTCTCTGTTGAAGATGCAAAACTTGACTGCATCACACTGTAGCGATAGCACCAACGGAACTGAAACAGTCATCAATGTAAGGCGCGCAGCATTGGCAACTTGCCCCGACACCTATAGCCTCATATCTCAGCTCCCTGTTTTGGTTTTGCCACCACCAGCAGAGCCTCACTATGCTGTAGATCCCGACGCAAGTGTTGACATCTTTAAAGATGTCGTGGACACGCGTTTTCGCTCAGAGGAGCTCAAAACACAACGGGAAGAGGAGCTGACCCTCACCTTGGAATCAATCGATATCAAACAAGACTATCTCATTAACCGGTCTACAAAAACCAAAGTTACGGATGGTGTAGGTGGAGGAGCCAAGAGCTCAACATTGCGAATTGCCATCAAGCTTGCCCAGTGGCAGATGTTTGACGGGTTTGATCTCGAGCGTACGCGTAAGTCAATCAGCGAGGCAATTCAGCGCGTCGAGGCCGCTGCTTCGGATGCCAATGAGTCAGACAGGGATCTGGATGACGATGAGGAAGAGAGAATCGTTGTTGGAGATTACATGTATAACTCATTATTCGTGGTTGCTCAAGGAGCCAACGACGGAAAGCTTCTGAGCACCAAAGTTGCGGACGAGCTCGGCGGCCAGGGGTACGATCGTTCCTTAGAACCTAAGCTAACACTGACGCTGCGAAAGGCCGAGCTTGAGCACTGTGTGATTGGGAGCGCAAGGTCGCAGTTATCCATCACGATCAGAGACGGCAAAGTGATTGATACGGTGCCCACGAGCGCATTCTCTTACTTGCTGTCCCCTATGGAGCCCAAGAAGCAGAAGTTCCTTGTGTACACACAAGAAACGGTGGGGTCTGAGCCATCCCCTGAACTACGAGTCAAGTTTGCGCTGCAGCCGCTGCACCTGCAACTGGATCAAGACACGGTGGAATTTTTAAACCGATTTTTCCAATTCAGCATCAACGACGAAACAACCGCAGCTGCCCTCGCTGAGCGTAGCGCGGCCTCTTCGGCAACCTTTCTACAGCGCCTTGAGTTCGTCGAACTGCCCCTTCTTATTGATTACACTCCGAAAAAAGTTGACTACAGGAGCTTACGCTCTGGTGTGGCTGCGGAGCTAGTGAACTTATTTGTTGTGAAAGGTGCTAAACTGACTTTGAAGCCTGGCGTGCTTCATGGCATCAGCGGATGGGATCGCGCTTTTCAAGAACTCGCAGGGCTTTGGGCTCCCGACATCAGAGCGAACCAACTATCTGGGCTGCTTTCAGGCATCGGGCCGGTGCGCCAGGCCCTAAAACTAGGCAAGGGCATCAAAAGTTGGGCCATTGTACCTATGCGGTCCAAGCGGACGGGCCAAGTTACAAAGGGGGCAGGTCTTGTGGTGCGGCGGACCGTGGACGAGCTGCTGAGGCTACGAACTGCGTGGCTGGACTCCGCCGACAAAGCGCTCGGTGGCGAAAGCCCGGATGCCACTGCGCCCCGTACAGCCGATGGTGAGCCGCTTGCCCTAACTCAAAATGAGGATCAAGAGCGCACTGACGAAGAGATGCATATCACGCGCAGCAGCCCTGACGAGCCGGACGCAGCTGAACCAGAGGTAGGCGAGGCACAAGCTGGCTCAGAGTTTGGGCCTCTTGTTGATGGGATCAATTCTGCTATTTGGGGGGACAGCACTGCCATTGTCTCTCCCAGTGCCGGAAGCGAGCTGCCGCATGCTTTGTAGAGAAGTCGTAACACAAATATTTATTTTTGGCATTAAATGCTTAGAGAGTAGTACCCTGATAATACCTGGGTAGGGGGTCTCTGCACATGATGACTTGATAAGTAACCACACGCTGCATTGCGTCACCCCCCTGCTCGCCGCCTTGTAGCCCGCGCAAATTCCATGAGTCTCATTGACTTAACGACAATACACGAGCAGTCACTGCGACTTGCAGATTTGCTGCCACAGGTGGACAGCGCCTGTGCGACTTCAGCGGCTTTGGCAGAACATGTCGCGGGCTTTCTCCTCGGCAACCGCGCTGCAAGCGAGACGTGCGAGTTCTTGAGTCAGCCCTCGATAGCCGAGGTACGTGAGCATGCAGCGGCCTCGGAAGAGGCCAAGCATGCTGAATTGCTAGCTCTACGAACGCGCACGCTAGGCGCCATTCAGCACCACCGTGCCGAGTAGCCTTCAGCAGTATTCCTTGAGGTACGCTGAGGTAACATATTAATAAAGGCTAGTTTAAGACTATGAGAGCTGCTGGTTAAGCCTGCCCGTGCTTCGCCTGCGGGTGAATGCTACCATGTCCGAACACCGCAAGGCTGGCTGTTAAGGGCTGCGACGAGAGCAGCGAAAGTGCCGTGTTTTGGAATGACCACAGAGATCAACTAGCTTATTCTGCCTCAAATTATACACGTACAGTTACCAATCGCGCATGTGTACAACATGGCGTCGTGAGACGCGCGCTAAGCGCCGCCTATTAGCCGAATTCCCTGCGCAGTACCTCACCTGCATGCAGATGACTGCAGAGGAGCATCACGGGTTAGGGTAAATAGTGACGCGTTCCCATTAGCCGAAGTAGTCACATTCACCTACCTCACGGGCAGCATTCTAGCATTTCAGGCCATGATCGTCAACAATCTATCGGGCTCTCGGGAGGTTTTGCCAGCTTACAGACATGCGCCGCTTAAGAATTCTACATAAACTTTTATCTTTAGGTTTGGCCAAGCTGCCAAAAACTTTAAAATCACACCACAGACAGGCCACTAACTCGTTTCTATCTCGTAAGTGGTTGGTCTTCTCGAATAGGTTTATTAAGGCTTCGACAGCCAAAAACCATTGAGCTGCTTAGTTGGCCTTGGTCACAATTTTTATGTTTGTTTTGAAACAGTTGGCGAGCCTTATCGTGACGCCCGTACCCAACCCCGCTCTCGCGTACCCCTCCATAAGAGAAGCTATTGTATTCATGCTTAGTGATCTATATTTGGCAGGGTAGGGAGAGTAGCGTCAATCGAACAACCACCACGCTGGGCTTCATCAATTTCCTAGACCGGGAATGGAGTCGCCATCGGCCCGAGGAGGGGACTCCGCGATGCTTCTTCACCACCTGGACTCCATGCCACCAGGTGGGAACCTTCATCGCCGACGCGTGAGCAGGACTCCGCAAATTCAAGCTGACGAAGTCTTTTACACGCCGCGGAACGCTCCACAATCACCCAGAGGCACTCTGGATCCCAATCAGTCACCTAATCGACCGCAGTGGTCAAGAACCGCTAGCCCACGCGTAACCCTCGGGGAGCAAGATCGATCTACTGCGGGCGGTGCGCAGTCGGGTCTTCAGCGCTCCACCGCGAATGACAGCGCGGTAACTTCTACGCCCGCACAGCTCCCACCCGAGCTCTCTTTGCTTCATCAGCTACCGAATTCTCTAAACAGCGGAAATCGGACAGCGTCTCCGCCTATCTCTCAGCCTCACAACTATAGCTCTACGAATCAGAACGAGGGCCGGCGACGCTGTGCTGCATGCCAAAAAGAGATCTCAGGCCATTTTGTACGAGCGCTGGGCGCTGCGTACCACATAGACTGTTTCACATGTGAAGATTGCGGCGTGCAGTGCGCTTCGAAATTTTTCCCGTTGAACAACCGGCCGCTGTGCGAGCATTGCTACTTCAAACGACAGAATCTTTTGTGCCATCGATGTAATGGAAGCCTTAGAGGTTCTTACATCACTGCTTTGGATCACAAATATCACGTTGAGCACTTCACTTGTTTGCTGTGTCCAACCGTATTTGGCCCAGACGATAGCTATTTTGAGCATGAGGGCAACGTGTACTGCCGCATACACTATGCTGCACTGTTCGCCTTCAGATGCGAGGGCTGTTCGTCCCCTATCCTCAAGCAGTTTGTTGAGACCTCGCGCGGAGGAAAGAACCTACGATGGCACCCGGAGTGCTACATGATTTACAAGTTCTGGAGCGTTAAAGTGGATAATTCTGGTCTCGAAGAAGTGGAAACGCTTCGAAAGCAGATCTCAAATGAAACGCGTGAGTCAAAAGGCCAGGAGTATGCAGTTTCGTATCCGATTATCGATGATTACCGCGCAAAGCGCGTGCAGCATCACGAAGACGCCGTCGAGCAACTGGCGTTGAAAATTTGGACGTGCTTGTGCGGATATGAAGAGGCTTGCGGCGATCAGATCAGTGGTCTTGTTCAATCGGCTGTAAATGGTGACTTCCGCAAAGCCTACGCTTGCTGCACTCGTTTTGTAGCGTATATTGATGTGTTGTTCCGCGCCATTGACATACTTCCGCCCGTGGACGAGCACAACGAAATGACAGGCTCAGGTAAGGAAGCTAAGACACTTTGCCGCAAGGTCGTAAGCTACATGTCACTTCTTTCGAAAACGCGGCAACTATCTAGCCGAGACCGCGTAGCAGGTCTCGCAAAGGACTTGCTGTCCCTTGCCAGTGCCATGGCCCACTATCTTAAGGTCCTTATTCGCTACGGGCTCGCAGGGGCTTTGAAGACGCAGAATACTAGCTCAGCGGACGAATTGAGCCCTGGCGCGAGCACGGAGAATGCGAGTGGCTTGCTCATGCGGTTTCTGGATGCAGTTTCTTCGTACTCGACCACGGAGCCTGCGAAGCCTGTTTCTCCATTCAGCAGCGACCGCTGTGCGACGTGTGGAAAGAGTGTCGAAGACCGCTGCTGCAGGCAAAAGGCTCGCAGCGACCGTCTGTGGCACGCTACTCCAGAGTGTTTCTGTTGCTCTAAGTGTCTTGAACCCCTGGATCTCGAAGCAGCGACAATCAGTTATGCGGGACATCTATTCTGTCTCAAATGCTCAGATGCGCCAAAGCTGCCGTTCATCATCACCACCAGACTCGAGCAGTACGTAATACTTCTCCACGTAGCGCTGGCGCGGCTCGATCTGGTGCTCAGCAATCACAAACGCCCGCAATCTCAGCAAACCTCTCAGCCTCAGCGCCAACACCAGCCGCAGGTGGGTCAGAACTCTTCGAGCTCTCCCGCTCTTACCGGACAGCGCGGTAAGCCGGGGTTGCCTACATCCAGTGGTGCCAGCTCGGCGGCGAGCTCTGCTCCATCAACACTGGAGCGGACATCTACTATCCTGAACTCTAAACGCGGGCTTACGCTGGACGACATCCGGCGCATTGTGGCCACTGAGCAAGCGCATTCTGCTGAGCAGAAGCGGGCAGAGGGCCCCTCAAGCCATTCGCAGCCGCTCAAAGAGCCACAGAACCATGCGTCTAACGACGATAAGCCCGGTCTCAAATCCTATCCGTCCACAAGTGTGCTTCCCAATGGCGAGGTCTCGCCCAACAAAGATCACTTTTTCGGCCGTTTGGATGATGAAGACTATCTGTGGGTGCAATACATTGCTCAGGCACTGTTCTACCCGATTGCGAAGGACGTCCTTCGCGTTGAATTCGAGCCACTGGACTACGATCATGCATCCGGTGCGCCCAACGCTTCGACAAAGCAGAGCAGCCAAACACAGTCTGGTGCTTCGATTTGGGAGCGCATGGGCAAAGTCTTCACTGGAGGATCCTCACGTATTTCTCCAGGAAACGGTAGCGGAGAGCTTACGGACTCCAGCGGAGTTTTTGGCCAGCCCCTTGAGCGTGTGGCGGCGCAGCATGGTATCGACTCATCACTAGGCGTACCCGAGACGAGTGGCGCCTACACGCTTCGCATTCCGAGCTTCGTAGACGACTGCGTCGGCGCCATGCGCCAAAAAGACATGAGCGTTGAGGGTGTTTTTCGGAAGAACGGTAACATTCGCAGGCTGAGGGAATTCGTAGAGAAAATCGACAAGTACCCCGACGAGAGCGGGTTACTGGTTGACGAATCTCCTATTCAGTTAGCTGCTCTGCTCAAGAAGTTTTTGCGTGACCTCCCTGATCCCCTCTTGACGTCTCGCCTCACGCGGATGTGGATTGCTGTCTCTCGCATGGACTCTGAGCGGCAGGCCAAGGTAGTTCCGCTCATGATCTGTCTTCTGCCGCGTATCAATCGTAACGTCCTGGAAACCCTTGTGAACTTTTTGAACTGGGTGTCTGGATTCGCTCAGATCGAAGAAGACGTGGGGTCTAAAATGGACATTGCCAATCTAGCTACAGTGCTGACCCCCACATTTGTGCTTTCAAATGAGGAGGCATCGAGCGTTCTGATGCCTGGTCAGGGTGAGCAAGCTGATGACGCTGAGGCCGGGGCAGACGCCGGCGCCAACAATGCGTCTTCAGGCGGCTACAAGCACGTCACGGAGGTTGTGAAACTCCTTATCCAGGAGTACACTCTCGTTGCGCAGGTTCCACGAGACGTCTTGTTTTATCTTCGCCGTATGAAGCAATTGAAGCTCAGCCCGCGCCGTTTGTCGCTGAGGGAGCTGAATGAACTTATGAAACAATAATTCTTTACTTCACGTTTAATTTTGTAATATATGTAGCAAGCGTTGAACTTTGAGAAAACGCACAACTTCCTTAATGTCTATGCACTGCCCCAGGCCTCGACGAATGAAGCGGGCAGATCTTAAGTGAAAAGGGTGTGCTGTGTGGAGATTATGAGAACAATGGATGATCAATGTTGGTGCGTGAGCACAGCCTGCAACAGTTAATTTTCGTGGAGTGGAATGTGCCAAAGCCAAAGCCAAAGCCAGCAAATGCTAAACGCCGTTTCTGCGATCCGCCATCATTGCTCGCGTTAGTTGAAGTAGCATGTTACGCCGAAGCGGCAGCTGAGCTATACTGTCGCATGTACATCGAGCTGGCATGATATAAATGGGGTCATGGGCTTCGGGAGTCGTAGGCCTCGAGAAGTCTGGATGGGACCCTATCAACACTGTTTCAAATCGAGTTTTATGCATATTAGTCTGCGCGTCCTGTTTGTCCGAACCATTGCATTACATTGGAGACAACATGGGCCGGTCGCTGCACCTCATATGATAGGTAGGAGGACGCGGTACCTGTGCCTGTGGCTGCGGTGAGCGCGGTTTGTCCACCAACAGACTCGGGGCCGCGCGCACTGAACGTGCTCCCTGGGAAGCCTCTGCTGTAATCGCTGGCCTTGTCGGAAAAGGCCACGTTATACAGATGAGGGTCGACGGGCCGGATAGGCTGTAGTTGATCCTGCGCCCAGTCAACTATTGGCGACTGCAGGGATACAGGAGTTTCGATTAAGAGAAGCCTGGATTTAGGCTTTTTGTTCGGCAGCAGTGGCACGAATGCAATGCGAAGGCGCAACTCGTAAGTGATGGCAACAAGCTGGGAAGAAAAGGAGGGCACGAGAATCGTGGGCAGCATAAAGGCTTTGATAAATTCCGAGACGTCAGTCGTCTGCGACCCAATAGGCTGAGATACTTTTGCTATACCGAGAGGGTACTCCTTGACGTAAACATCTTCGTGGCCTTTGACGACTGTTTTGCATTTCTGCAGAATGGTCATCTCAATACTCTCGATCTGCAGTGTCAATTGATCGCTGCGACAAGAGAGCTGAATCTCTGGGCCGTGAGGCTGCTGGGGAATACCAGCCATTGGGTAGCTCATTTGGGCCTCAAACACGTTCGCTGTCGCACGCTGGCCCTTTATAAGATCGAGAAATCCAGGCTTCTCTTGGACAAATGTGAAACCGCCGGCTGTGACCCGCTCATGCTTTGTCGCCTGAATCGATGCTGACGACGGTAATGGTTGAGCGGGCACCTCGGCGCTGGAGTGGAATGCGCTTTGTCCGACCCTGGGTCGCTGCACGGTCGCGGCTACAGTCCACCAAACGCCCGCATACAAACCATGCGATTCAAAGACAGGGGCATGAGGTGGCAGCGAATTGACCTCCTCAGGGAGTAGGAAACTGAACGGATATATGTACTCGCCCGGATTCAGGGTCACAGTTGGATCTCCTTTCTCTGTATGTAGAGGGTGCTGCACGGAGATATAGTGGCGCTTTGTCTGCGAGTACACTTTGCCGCGTTTGGCCTCGGGTTTCGATTTCGTAGCGTCTCGCCTTGGAGATGTGACAGCCGCGCGTTCCTCGCACTGCAAAACGACGCGCATTTCCGCAACGCTTATTTTTGATATGACAGCTGCACGCACATAACCGCTGACCACATCACCAGCAACATAGAACGGCCGGCTGATGTCGTCCAGAGCTATGCTAAGTACGCATTTCTCCTTCATGACCCTATCGCTGTGCAGCTCCCCTCGCGATCGCGCTACTTACTTCAGGGTTTGGTTAGCCGGATGAAGAAACCCAGGGCGTGCTGACATTAAAACCCTAGTTTTTTTGCCTAAAAGTGGCTATGCATCGCAAACGGCCATGCCCTTGGTGAGGCAGGCCGAGGCGTGGCTACTCTCTGCTTCGAACGCAATGCCTCGCAGCGCGTCTTAGGGTGCATAGCCGTCCTGCAAGTCGCTGGCGCCGTTTCGCTTACTCATCTGGCTGGGACACATGGCCACGCTTACCGTGGGGTCACACGCTGTCGTGTTCATCCTGGCTATAAGCAGGCGCGGAGGGATAGAATTAAACTATGGCGCCAGCACAGACTCCTGCTCAGCGCGCGGCAAATCAAAAGTACCATCGTCTCGAGGAGGCGAAAATGGGAAAGCGCTCCACGAAGGCAAGTGACGGAAAGCAGGACCCTAGATCAAAGGCTCGCAAAGCCGTGCAGCGCAAGCGAAAGTTCCAGCTTCCAATCAGCAAAACCGCGTTTGTGTTCATTGTTTTCGCTATATGCGGAGGCGCAATTGCACAGCTTCTAACTTTGTTTATGAAGTCGCCGCGCTAAATGTGGAGTTAGTTTGCGCCCTCTCGCGGCGTGCACTTGGCTGCTACTCCTGCCGCAGACGTACTGACAGACTTGCTGACGCTCGCCTGGACTCCTTTGAAAATCGAAATTAATCTGGTGCTCCTGATGCTGCATGGGACCACGAGCGCGCGCAGGACAAAGCATCTTGTCAGCTTCGCAAGCTATTGAAGACAACAAAATAATCACTTTTAATGCGCTCCTAGTTAAACTATGGTTCTTCAAGTTGAGACTTGCAGCTACTTGACCGGCTGCGTTGAACTCCGGCAATGAGTAGCGAGCCTTAACCGTATTACGGGTCTTGCTCTTAATCGCACAGGCACTCGCTGACCCAATTACAGATCCCATAATTGTTCTGCATCCGGACTATGCTTTCCGCTCCGCTGCGTTCAACGCTGCCGCGGCAGGCGCTCCGTGGAGCCGCTATGCGCGCTACACGTTCGCTCCAGACTTTTGGTGTCCTCGACTCGCAAGTCAACGTGCTGCGTAATGGAAAGACGGTCATCGCACAGGGTACCGGTGGCCGCGCGTCGCGCACGGGGTACACGGTGACTGTTTTCGGCGGCCCTGGCAACATCGGCACGTCTCTTGTCACAAAGCTGGCCGAGCATGGAACAATCACAGTCGTGCCCTTCCGTGATGAGTACTTCAAGCGGCACCTTAAGCCGACTGGCGATCTGGGCGTCGTGAGCATGAAGGAGTTTGACTTGCGCAATATTGAAAGCATTGAGAACGCTGTGAAGCACTCTGATGTTGTGGTCAACTGTATTGGTCGTGACTGGGAGACTAAGAACTTCAGCTTCTACGACGTACACGTTGAGGGTGCACGCCGCATTGCTGCGGCAGCCGCGAAGTATAGCGTGCCGCGATTCATTCATCTCTCCAGCCATAGCGCAAACATCGAGAGTCCCAGCAAGTTCCTGGCTTCAAAGGCTGCAGGTGAGACGGCTGTTCGCGACATTATTCCGGACGCAACGATCGTGCGTCCTGGCCCCGTTTTTTCGGACAGTGGCAGCAACTGGCTTCAAAGGCTTGCTGCCTCGCGCATCACGTTCACCGCGAGTCACGGTTCTGAGCAGCTGCTGCCGACGTCGAACATCGACGTCGCGCATGCGTTAGAGATGATGGTGTACAACGACTGGACCGCCGGCAAAGTGTTTGAGCTTAATGGCTCTGAGGCCTTTACCATGCGTGAGCTCTTTGACATCATCAAGAGTGAGGTCAAGCGCGACTTCCAGTTTGTGCAGGTGCCGAAGCCGCTGTTGCGCATGTGGGCTACGTTCCTGCAATACGCAGCGTACTGGCAAGGCCCGCTCACGCCGGATCAGGTAGAGCGTATGTTTGTTTCCCAGACCCCCGCGATCTCGGAGGGTGCCCTCAGCTACGCTGATCTTGGCATCACGCCCCGCAAGCTCTCGGAGACAGTCACACATCTTGTCCGTCACCACCGTAACCCTGTGTACATCTCGGACTCGAAGGAAACCGACAAGCTGCGCAAGAAGGAGCGCGACTCGTGGGCCAACATTGTTGACTAAAAATTACGGCTACAATTAGATAGGCTGATGCGATCATAATAACCTTTTGAGAATGATCTTTTGCCATTTCAGGACTATTAACGCGATTTTCGTATTAACTCCGTGATAAGAGACGCTGCGTTGAAGTCAGCGCGTGTGGTCGATAAGGTACGTTGCATATTTAAGTGTCACAAGTCAGCGTGGTCACACCTTCTTCAGTTGTCATGTGGAGCAACAGTTTCAAAGCTGGAAAACGAAGGCAAATAAGGGATGTCTAAGTGTGGTTTTCTTTTATATTAGCGAGTCAGGGGAGCTCAGGAAGACGGACGATAGCGGTAAGTTGGCGGGCGCATTAAGCGTCTGTCAATGTGTCTCTCTAAAGAGTGCCAGCTCGCTGTCTCGGAACGAGTCTATATCAGTTACATGGGCCCATGAGTCGTCTTTCTGAGCCTTCTCATTATGCGCTGCAATTTGTTAAAAAATAGTTGAAGTAAAGACACGGGGGAAATATCTTCAAATCTTAGGCCGCGTTCCCACGGAAATGCATATATATACGAAGTTTGAAACATTGAGATAGCTGCCTGGCATGCACTATAAATAGAGAGCCAAATGCCGCACGTTAGAGGAGCAGATAACGCCATCACTTCCCTGCAACAGCGGATGGTGCGAGTGAACACGTGATAAACGTCGCCGCGCCGAGGCCTTACCGGCGCTCCCTTGTGCAGGAAAGAGAGACACTTACGTGCAGGGTAGGTAGGGTACGGGGTGGCCAGAGATGAAACCGGAGTGTGGCACCAAACTAACGACTGATCAGCCAGCAATATTATAATGTTAGCAGGAAGCTCCACAAGAAGCTTTTTGGGAGGCTTTCGCGAGCTACTTGAAGGCGACCTGAGCCGCGAAGACTGAACGCCCCTATGAGCAAGGCAACTTATTTCAGGCGCGCCACAGCTGCATGCGCGCACCGCCCACGCGCCGCTCACGCGCCGCCGATTTGTCACATTTGTCAACATACCGCCGCCATCCCAGTGTTAGATGCCCGAATTGGAATGCGCGAGCAAACCAACCTAACCCAACGAGTAGAGGGGGGTGGTTTTCCAGACATATATAACCGGAGGCGGAAGTGTGCAGCTCTGATCTTTCACCTCCTACTGTTACTTCTTCATGTTCGCTCTCCTTACTCTTGTTGGTGCCGCAGCCGCTGCGGGCAACTCTACCGTCACTGTTGACTACACAACGACGATTACCACGTCGTGCAGCACGCCTACCACCTTCGAATATGGTGGAAAGACGTACACGGCCTCCTCTGCTGGCAATTTGACCATCACTGCGACTGGCAAGGGCGCCCCCACATCGGCCCCTCCTATTGCCAACGGAGCTGGCGCCGCGCGCTACGGCGCTGCTGCGGGCGTTGCTGCCGCTGTCGCCTATCTTCTTTAAGCCTTTGTGTATGATTTCTTCTGTATAATAGCTGAATCAAGGCCTTTCTGTGTAATCCTCATCTTGAATTAATGGCTTCTAATTTTACAAACGTTACAAGATGGCTCGCGTCTCTCTCAACTAAGGGGTGGCGACATTTTTTGGCTGTTCGGGTTTCAGCCGGGGCGGCCCGCCATTAATATCAGCGTTGGGGACTGTCGTTTGTGCCAAAACGTACTGGGCATTGGGCGGTTTCGCAGCTGCATCAGGCTGCGAGCCCATGGATTGGCAGCCCATATGCTGCGGGGCCTGTAGTTGCAAATCTGCCGTCGGAGCGGCTGTATGCGTTGCGGGCTGAGTCGCGGGCTGAGTCGCGGGCTGATAAGGTAGTGCAGATGCGGGTGCGACCTGAGCAGAAGACGCATACGGGAATTGCGTCTGAACTGTAGGTTGTGTTGACATTGGTGCCACCGGTTGCGCACCAAATAGCTGCGAGGGCTCTGGTGCAGCATCGTGTAGTGCCTGCTGCTGGACTTCTGCCGACTGCGACGGCAATGTAACGAGTTGTTCATTTTGCGAGCCCACTGCCGAAGCAAGATGCTCTGCTGGCTGCACACCTACTGTATCTGGAAGATTGGCTGAGGGCACCGGCCCTGTGGGATCCATCTCGCCAAGACCTTGGGGCGCTTGGCTCTCCGGTATGTGGCTTTGCGACGGTACTGACTCCGCCATCTGGAACTGTGGGCTCGGTGTGTACTCAGGGGTAGGCTCCGCTGTGACTTCGTTCGAGGACCACGCTGCACGCTCGGCCGCGCGCTCAGCAAGTATGCGGGCATGCCGCTGCTGGCGCGTCTCCGGCTCGGGCTCGTGCCATTCATAGTTCACATCGCGATCACGCAGGCGACGCTTGCGGGGCCGATCGCTCTCGTCATCGTCTTCGCCAGCAGCATCGCGCAAGAGCTCCGCGTAGTTAATTTTTCGTCCTCGTGTGCGCCCGGCGTATCGACCGCCGCCGTTCGAGATAGCCTCCGCCTGCCACATGATGTCATGCCGTCGCCGTGCGCGCTTGGCCTCTTTTTGAGCACGCTCGAGAGCTACAGCCTCACTACGGTACATTGAGGGCAGAAAGTACAACAGCGTATCGACGACAGATTGTGGCAGGTTGTATTCCACAGGTGGCGGTGTCTCATCAGGAGCCTCGAGGCTCTCTTTAGGCTCCTGAAGCTCACTGTGATCCTGATTCTGCAATGAGGGTTCATCCTCCTGGTTTTCACCAGCCGCAGCAGTCTCATCCTCTTTGACCCCGTTCCCAGCGGGTTGGTCGCTCACCGGCTCATTTTCCTTTTCCTTAGACTCCGCAGCTGCAATAGCTGCGTCCTCTAGCTTCGCTGCATTGTCTGCTTGCTGCCCCTTTACATGGTCATCAAGAAACTTCTTCACCTCGGCCGCGTTTGAGGCTACAGGCTCCCACTTCACAGTTTGCAGCAGCCTGTTGCTCTCTTTGTAAACGCGAAACGGCGTATGCTCCTCCGAGCCCTCGGCAATGGGGTCAAACCCTACGATGTAATAGTGGCTGCCCGCCTCGTCGGCCCCGATCCACGGGTTCACGGCCTCATCGTCGAGCTGCCGCAGCAAGTGCCGCACGCGGTCCGATCCGGTGAGGCTCCAATGCACAAGGACATGAAGAAGCTCGAGGCGGTCGTACCACTGCAGCTCTGCGAACGCATTGCCTCGCGACTTCCACTGCAGCGGCGGGAACCAGGGACCGACGCCAAGTGTGTTACGTTGAGCGTGGAGCTCGCTCAGCGCACTGGCGTATCGTCCAACCTCGATCTCTTTTTTGCGGTTCAGCACGAGCCCCAGAATGCGCCGGAACACGAACTCAACAAGCTCGGAAGGCTCTGCAGAAGTCAGCCCATCCTCAAGGTCCTGCGGTGCCGGGAGACGCCCGAGGTCCTCAAACAGGCTCGGAAACGTGGCAACAAATATCGCTACAAAGGCAATACTGGGCGCATGCACCACGTCTTCCGGATCTGGAGTAGGCTGCGGCGATACCGGTGTGCGGAGCGGCACGTCCTCTGGCAGCAGAATCTTCTGCTTCCGCACTCGTTTTTTAGGGGCAGGCTCGGGAGTAGCCCGGGAGCTACGCGTTGCTTCCCGCCTAGTCGATGTGCGCCGTGAGCGCCGCGGCGCACTCACCTCTTCTATCTCGTCGTCCGCCGCACCAGTCCAGTCGGTGTCCTCATCATTGTCGAACACATAAAAGTCTGCCGAACTGAGTCGGGCCCGCGCTCGCCGCACACTGCGCCGCGGCTCTGCGCTTGGGTCGACGTAAGGCTTGCGCGGCCGCAGATTCCGCCGGCGAGGCACCACACCCTCGTCCATTTGTGTGTTAAGGAGGATTACTCAGATCGGACGCGTCTAGAGAGGTTGAGCGAGCTAGAGCCCTTGTAGCTCACCGATACAATGTGGGAGCGAGCCCCAGGACGACACTTCCTCGAAGATTACTTTGAAAATTGTGATAAAACTAAATTCGTAGATAAGGCCCTTTTACTGGCTGGTTTTGCTATGGGCGGTGCGGCGCGAGGCTGTCATATGGCTACTTAGACTTAGCTGAGCACTAACCAGCGCGCGTGGGCTCTTTAGTTGGGGGAACTTGCTCATTGTAAAGCATTTGCAATAAGGCGTGAGACTCTCACAGCTGTGCAGTGGAAGGCTTCGAAGACCGCTGCGCTGCTTCAGGGTTAGGCCTTATTTCTCGGTCCCGCGCATCGTATAGGTATTGCATATCATAGTCCGAAGCAGAAGGAGGAGGCGTGAAGATTTCCGAGAGGACATCACTGTTGAATCGTTAAACATAGCTGTACTTAAGTTTCGATAAGCCAGTAAGGAAAGCGGTGCGTAGCAGCACAGGCGCGAGGTCCTAAGTAGGTGCCCCCTACTCCTGCCCGAAGCCCACCGTCTCTTCGACAGCAATTCCAAGCTTCTTCACCAGCGTATCGTACTCCTTGTAAGGCGGCAGGTCCACACGGTTGAAACAAGTGTGAGACTTCGGGAGATGGCGGTAATCACCGGCTTTCTCGATTGTGAACCGGCGCGGGCCGTCCGAGCCTTGCAGATCCTTGAACCCGTTAACGGGAATACGAGACGTACCAGTAGTGAACTGGAGCAGTCGGCTCTTCTGCTCGCTGTCCCAGCTCCGGATACACTCCCAGAACCACTGGATAACGTCGTCGTTCTCGGAGTATCCACGATAGTCCGTGTGTTTCTTCCAGTCGTCAACGTCGATCTCGGAGATGCCGCCAATTAGGAGCTCTAGCTCGCGCTCGTCGAACACGTTAACGAGATCTTCGGGAATCAACTCGTTGAATCCGGTCTTGAACGCGCGGAACTGCTCCTGCACGCGAGCCTCGATCTTCCACTGCGTCACGAGCTCCACGTACTCGAGCTTATTTTCATTTGTGACCGCAATGTCGCGCCCGCCCGGCTTGAGGTCGAGCTCCTGCATCTGCCCGAAGTTATCATCATCAACACTGAACGTCAGCTCCAGCACATCTGTGATGTCATTGTCCAGCATCCACTCCAGATTGCGATGAAACTCTGCGTCAACGCCCTCCATGTCCTCCACAACGACCTTTTTACCCAGCATCATTTTGTAGAACGCGCCAATGAAGAATGCGTCGAGGAACCGTCGGTGGAACACAGCAAGTCCAACCACGCGGCCAATGAACTTGAAGTAGTTCAGGTGCTCGGGATTAATACCGGAGTGCGGGTTGATCTGTAGGGTATAGTTGTCGTGGGCGGAGTACTCAAACAGTCCGTAAAAGGGATTGAACATCTCGTGGCTAAGCAAGAAGAAGTACTCGCGCGACACTCCGCCGTAATCCAGCCCTTCCTCGCCATCGAACTTGATCATCAGACGCTGCTTAAGGTCTTGAGGTGTCTGGCGCATGATCTCCTGATAGGAGTCCTCAAAAATGTGGTCACGACGAACCTTGATGTGGCACTGCCCGGGCAGAATGCGCAGCGCAGGCTGGCTGCGGAAATAAATCAGCTTGCGACGGAAGTCACGCTTGTACTGCGGCACATTTTGATCGAGCGACGACGGGAGCCGCGGGTCGTCCCACGTTGTCGTTTTCGTGTTGTGATCAACGAAGTACACGCGCGCCGTGTTCGTGAGACGCATCTCCCAGCCCGACGGCAAGGGGCCCAGTTGGCTTACGGGCTGCTGCTGTATCGTCGAGTTCGCTGCGTTGGGACCGTACATGCGGATATACTGCTGGCGCCGCGGGTCAACCCACGTCGTCGTGCGCGTGTTGTGGTCCACGTAGTAGGGGCGGCCCTCTGGTGTGACGCGCTGCTCCCAGCCAGGCGGCAGCTCACCCAAGCCAGCCGTGGTCGCACCAGTGTTCACGACGTTTGTGGGATTTGAGCTCGTCGCTGTGGTTGTCGACGATGACCCTGTCGTCTGCTCAGGCAGCGTTCGCTGCTGGTGCTGTCGCCGCTCGTTCTCGGCATTCGACGTGCGTACACGCGCAGCCCGCTCAGATGCATCGTTGGCGGGCCGCGTCCACGTTGTGGTGCGCGTGGAATGGTCAACATAATATGTGCGGCCAAGGTTGTCCGTGCGTCGCTCCCATCCGGTTGGGAGAGGGCCATATTGGTCCTCAAAAGGCGACAATGACTGGCGCCGTTGCTGCGGCTCGCCCTGCACGGCGGCCCGCGTGGTGGTTGGCTGTTGCGCTGACACAGGAGCCGCTGCTGCTGGCTCAGACGAGGGCGCCGAAGTCGATGTTTGAGCACTTCCTTGTGTGCTAATGCTGATGAGAAGACGACCGCTAACAGGCTGGCTGTCATTCGAGCTTTTCTTCAAGTCCCGCGTGATCATGTTCTCGCCGCCTTGACCAACATTGATGACGTCCTTTACGGTGACATTGATAACTCCGAGGAAGCCCTGATCCTTCTTTTTGAACTTCTTGTGGTCGAACACTTGTAGCGCAAGCGTCGACGTCGGCTTTGCCTGAACTACAAAAGTCTCGTTCCAGTACGGATTTAGCGTCTTCTTGATGACGCTCGTACTCTTTGTCTGCTCGCCGTCCACCGTAAGCACCACGAACGGGTCAGGATTGCGCAGCAGATCCCGCTTATACAGCGCATCTGCGGCTATCACTGTCACCTTCAGCTCAGACGCAGGCGACGCCATGATTGAGGCAAGTGAGATGAGTGTTGCCGCTGTTGGCTCTTCTCGTCAGCAGCTTACCGTTGAAATGTCACGTGATGTGGGCTCAAATCCCTATCGATGAGGAGGGTACCACGCCGCACGGCATCATTGTGTTGAGGCGGTGAAAGGTATTCCGCTTCCGCTCATTATTATTACATTATTATTACAGGTTATTGTCATCGGAGCGTCAGTATGGACGAAGGGCGTTGTAAATCGAATCCAAAGTTAAGACGGTGACGCAGCAGATCGGCCACTACCACCACCCTCTCTCTCTCCCGTGAGCGTTTTTTGTCAGCTCGGCTGTGTGGTGTGTGTGTGGTATGAGAACGCAAGGCCTTCCTCCCTCTTACGACGTTCAACGATCCATACTTAATAGACGCTACTTTGACATTAATTGCTCAAAACAAATGTAATAGGGGCCAGTGTCCTCTCTCTTTCCCAAGAGCCATAGCATTCGGCTGTTTAGAGGCGTTGCTGACCGTGGCGTATTGTGCAGCAGCCGTGTGCGTAATGAGACACTAACTGCAGTTGCCTGCTGATGCTTCAGGCTTCCCGCCAAGGTTACAAGCCAATTGAGAGTCTGAGCCTCGTTCACACTTCTTCGTAAAGAGGCGCAGCCCCAAATGCAACACCTCATTTTTCCTGCAGAGGTTCTAAGCGCCGTTAGCGCACACAGGTGGATACGACGCGACAGGCCTCTCAGGACATTATACCACGCCACTCCACCGTGCGACATCCGTACGGACATGACTCGTACTTAGAATATAACCAACTAAGCAGCACTGTGCTATCAATTCTGCTTTGTGTACATGCAGAATCGAAAGGCAGCGCCGTTTCGCTAGTTTGCTCGTTAAGACAACGCCATCCATGCGCGAATCGCCCTTGAGCAGCTTGATGGCCCCGTCGAAATTCATAGTATGTTTTAGGAGAAAGCTGCTATTATTAAAGAGAGCATAGACGTAATCCATATAAAAAAATACTGTGCAGTGACATCTCGTGTCATGCAATCATGGGGTGTCCTAAAGAAGAACTCAAAAATGCGTTGCTCATCTCGACGTCGCTCATATTGGCGTCACTGTCACCAGAGTCAGGCGAGTCCACTGCAGGTTTCTGGGGCAAGCCGCGCGGACAGTCCTTCAGCTCCAGCGTCCGCATGAGGCGGTCATGGTACACTCGCGCCGAGCCACGGACTACCTCGGCCAGCTCCTCGGGCGTGTGGTCTAACTCCATCACGCTTAGCAGCTCTAACAGCATCTGCAGAAGCGGATTCGTAGAATTGCGCCGGTACAACAGGCATGCTGAAAGCATAATCACCGAGTGGACGGATCGCTTCGATGGCAATGGGGCTTGGCCTGTGACGTGGGCGTGAACTGCGCTCAGATAAGTTATAGCGTCATCCATGAATTGGTAGTTGTCGAGCCGTAGGGTGTTCTTCTCCTGCGCGCTACTGGACATGGCCGGGTACTCAGGGCTATCGTTAGACGCAAAGTCGTAGAGCCATACAGATACTGTCGAGATGTAGATCATGGCGCTAAGAAAAAGATAGTCGGCACCACCCGGCACCTGAGACGTGACTGCGTGTACCCATGCCAAGTACATGGCTGACGTCGAGACAATACTCTTTGCCTCGTCAGTCCTAATCCACTTCACGTACAGTGGCATGTACAAGTAGTCAAGCAGCATCTGAAGCGACTTTCCTTCATGTGGCGTCTCGAGCCAAGTCTTCAGGTTTACGGTCACTTGGTGTACAATAGGAACATCCTCGTGCACGTAAATGAACGACGCGTAATGGCACAAGATCACCAGCATGGCATATTGCGGCACATTCCCACTGCCTCTCGGACTGAATGGGTGATCGCTAACGGGACCGTGAGCAATGCTGAAATTTTGAACCCAGACATCCAGGCCGCGATACAGTCGCGCTTGGATCCGACGGTCGAAACGCAGGCCGCCAGGGCCCTCACGCGCACGCACTACAGCCTCCAGCATCTCGTCTTCGTGGGCGAAGAGACCTGAGAGTCGACCTACAATGCTGATTAGCCCATGCGCCACTGTTTGCAAAGCAAACAGGTCCCATGGAGTTTGCAAATGTTCATCGGATTCGGATTCTTGGTCTCGCTGAGCGACGCGGGGGAAACGAATGAGAGCTTTGATGAGCCCAAGGTAGGGCACAATGACCAATACTCCAGTAGGGCCACAGACGGAGAAGAACTGCTGAGAAGTAGGGGCATCCCATAGCGCATCACAGCTGACCATCGCGACATCAAGATTGAAAAGCGAGATCGGAGCTTCCCCTGAGCCAATGAAGGTGCGAGTATTGTCACAGTATACAGCCAAGTGCAGAGTGCGCTTAGCAGTTTCAAAAAAACTCCATTCCCGCCACTGCGCTTCAGGATCGGCGCCCTGGTGAAAAAGGTAAGCCTCGTTGGAAAGAGTGGCCCAGATGGGTTGGTGGCGCGCATTGCTCAGCGAAAACGGGGTCCTGAACTCCTGAGTGTGAGGCACTACGCACAGCAATGTCCACAGGAATCGGTCCGTAATATAACGGCCAGTGTTATCCTTGTTGAGCGTCGTGTTTTCGACCTCGGAGCCCAAAATTAGACGCTCGTAGCGCATTAGCAAACAGAGAGCCTGCAAAGTCTCCAGAGTAGACGCATCCAGCCGCAGACTTTCATCCACGGGAATCTGCTGCAAAGCACGAACAGAGCTCAAGTAAACCGACGGGTAAACTCGGCGGGCGACATCCTGATGTCCATTCATAGCGAAGCCAATGGCAACCAACACGGCAACCAAAGCAGTATGAGCATGGTTCGCATCAAATGTGGGGCGGTGTATAATATTCTTGATGTCCTCGGCATGCAGCGAGGCAGCCTTCAGACACTCGTTGATGCTCGCCTCATCACACAACGCTCGCGGAATATCACCTAGGGTTGTGGCGACCAGAGCTGCTCGAGCTGGATGCAGTTGAATCGATGAGTCTAATGCGCCTTTG
This sequence comes from Entelexis tilneyi, assembly GCA_030566755.1. Classification (NCBI taxonomy): domain Eukaryota; kingdom Fungi; phylum Ascomycota; class Dipodascomycetes; order Dipodascales; family Trichomonascaceae; genus Entelexis; species Entelexis tilneyi. The sequence goes on along the minus strand of JAKUAT010000013.1, from coordinate 46,653 downwards.
AGGTCAGAGCCCTTGAAGTCCGAGCTCGGAGAATTCCCATCGTCCGTTGAGCTGGCTACACTGGAGTGCTTCGTCGGGCTCTGGGGTAACGACAAATGCGCAGCCGGACTCGGAAGCTTTGATGGGTAGCCGCCCTCATCCCCCTCGCTGTCCGCTTTAGGAGGACCTGCGGTAGTGCCATTTGAAGCTCTTCCGAGACCTGGTTTGTGGCTCCCATCGTCAGTGCTATTGCTATCAGGGTTCATTTCGAAGGCTCGCTTATGCTGGGGAAAACTAATCTCGCTCGTTGCTGAGCGCTCTGCATACGCGCGGACGGCTTCAGAATAGCACAGATCATAGCCATACTTTGACTTCTCAGTGTTAAACGAATCATCAAAGAACCAGGCATATCGCAGATCACTGTCGACCATAGCAACCACATTGGCCTCGTCATCGAGACTGGAGTTGGAGCTGCCTTTTACAGCAGGAACAGATCGACCTGAAGCGTCCAGGGCTTTAGGCTTTTCGCGCAGGGTTGCAAAAGCATCAAACGGCACTTGTGAGGACTCGGAGGCAATTATGCTCTTCACAGCAGTGACAGCATCAGCCTCCTCTAGTAACTCCGAAGGCTTTCGTGATGGCATCGACCCGTCGGTGGCCCCGGCTTGAGACGATGCTCCAGTCGCTCGACCCGGAGTCGAGGCGTTAGCCACAGAGGACCGTCGAGGAGTGAACCGTGGACTTGGTGTCCAATTCATGAGTCGGCTTATAGAATCCGATGGAGAATCAGCGCCACTGTGCTCGCTTGTTCGTGGGATGTACACGCCGGGGTCGGATAATCGTGGGTCAGAGGGTCGGGACCGCTCCTGTTGCTGAATATGATTCGGATCTTTCTGGAGCTCTTCATACTGCATGCCTTTAAGCTGCTGCTCCTGCTGCCGCTGCTGTAGCTGTTGCTGATGTAGTTGCTCATCTTGATGCTGGCGATATGACTGACGTTGACTATCCTGGTGTCGCGTCGCATCTATAACGCCGTTCGCATCCCAGGCCGAGTCGCCGCTTACGGAGCCTTGCATCTCCGGTGCCAAGTGGTCAAAAGAGTACATGAAGTATCCTGGACCCAAGTTTACAGCACCTGCCGGGTTCCGTAATAAGTCGTTGCGCGCGGGCAAGCCTTCGGCGCTGTGCCCGAGCATCTGTGCTTGGGATCCTATTGGCGGCACTATATTTCCTTGTTGGCTATGAAATTTGTCGGGCGCGAACGCATCCGAATCGCCTGCGTTGCTTGCGTTGGGACCGCTTTGACCGGGACCCGGTCCCATCTTTTGCTCAACCTCGTGCGCAACACGCGCATGGCGCTTAGTGCTAAGATGATTGTCAAACAGATCTTTGCGGCTGAAGTGTCGGTTGCACTGTATACAAACATAGGGCTTGACAGGCAAATGGTTTGTTGCATGCCTTTCCAGATAGTCCCGCCGGTTGAACACTTTGTCGCACCCCGGGTGGGCACACTTGTACTGTCTCTGGTCGCCCCCTCTCATGCAGACACGGAAATTGGGCTTGGGCACCAATTCTGACAGCTATCGATAGAGGTGCTAAAGTGGGAGAAAGCGGGTGATGCCCATCTTTCGAGGGGTCGGTTCTGTTCTTTGATCCCTCTGAACCCTAGCAGATCCCGTGAAACATGACAGCTCGCCCTACCCTCGCAGCAGATGCTAACGCAGGCTTCGGATCACGCCCTGAAGTTTAAGGCGGGGCATTAATTCCGTGCCCTGACCTCGACTGCAAAAAGCCAAAATTTAGCCTTGGTTGTTGGAACGCGAGGCCAGGACCTCATGTCCTTTGTCCGAGATTACGGTCTGAGCTTGGGCGCGCACAACCGCTGCTGACGATTATTCCGCGCAGGCGTAAGCAATCAAGCAATATCGAACCAATAAGAACTTACGCATCAGCACTACGCCACCACACTTCATCACCTGATGAAAAGGACCGTACCCTGGATTATGCATTGTGCAGGTGTCACTCCGTCTTCGTTCGCAAGAAGAAGCACGTGCGCTTAATTTGTAGTATGCGAGCCTTTCTAAAGATGCGAGGTGTTAATGAATTTAATGCCCTTCAGCCAGTCCGAGGCACCATCAACTGACTTACTCTGACCTTCCGGACTCCTATCGCTAATTTTGTGGGATGAGAACCTTCGCTACTGACGCGCCCACTTTTTCCGCAAGTCACGTGGCTTGGGGTAGTGCACACTTGATATTTATCTAGAGAAATAAAAGACGTGACTTCAGGTTAAAGCACCATCAGCTGAAAAAAAAGAGTACGCCAGCAGAGAATGGCTGCATTTCTTACGAAAGGAATTTAATTCCAGGCTTAAGCGGCAGACAAGGAGCACTTCTCTGGAGGTAGAGAGCGCCTCTTGCAGTGCGGTTAGGGAGTCGGGTGTGCGACGCCATATTGCGGATCCTGCTGCCCTACTTGTCATGTGCGGAACCATTTTTAATAAGTCTGCGGCGCCATGTGCAGACTTGGGCGAGTGAAGAAAATGGAAATGCGTCCGCCGCACCTAGTGGTACTCAAAGTAAGCCTGGGGTAATCGCGCCTAAAAAAATGGCTGAAGTGCCGCTTGGTTTTTAGCTTCGACCATGATAATCATGTGTACAACCGACTCGCCTCACTTTGAGTATGAGTCGCGCGCTGCGGCGGCATGCGGCTGTGGCATGCGTAGTAATCTGACACACAATCACCTTTTAGCGCGCGTCCAATGGCAGATTAGTGTGTCATACATACTGTGAGGTGTCATGCAAGGGTCTCTCGTGCGGCTTGTGGGTGCGGCGTTGACAATAAAGAGCCGCATGCATGACTACCGCTATCTATCAAGTGGGGTAAAGATAGCTTTTTAAAACTATTTTGTGGAACTAGCTAGAATTATAGGTCCCTAAAGACGAAACAGTGTTGAGCTTGTGTACTCAAATAGACTGCCTGCGGCGAGACAACACTCGGTCTAGGGTTAAGGTTAGTCCAGGTGGGGAGATTTTTCGCAGTTATGCGCTCCCCACTAATAACTTCAACAGCACTGCTATTGCGCGTATTGCGGGACGAAGTTGCGCGCACGATTACTTGCGCAAATTTGCTCTTATTATAGCTGCGTAAGGCAGCTCGTCATGCTTCGCAATTCTCACGTAGTAACGTATTATATAAGCAAGCCCTTGAGCCACTAAGATCTCCGCCGCGGAGATCAGAGATGAGACTGCGTCCGTCTGTTCACGACGTCCTAGGATCACGCAGCTGTTTCAATTGTCATCGCTTGAATTTGCTTCAAAGCGAAACAAAAGCTCTCTTCAGTGTTGATGCCTGAACACGGGTAGCCCGCCCAAACTCGGAACGCCCAGGTAGGAAGAGGTATATCTAAGCACGCCTGCGGGGATGGGGCGGTTACGTGCGGGGCAGCGTGGCGCGCGTCGTATTTCCAAACGATAGATGGCAAGCGCCGATACGCCGACGCAGATAGACCGTAATCTTTTAGCGATTAGCTTTCTCCGGCCTTTTTTTCCGAAGCCTAGCGACCTCGGCAATGATCTGCACGAAGGCTAGGGCGTCAAACGCACATCGCCGATCTGGATATGATTACTGGACGCCAAGGGCGCCTGTGGGCAGGGTGCTATGCTAGGTTGAAGTGAACAACGGTAGAGGCCCTCACGATCGTAGCAGCGTGAATTGGCCAAAGTTTCCGCTGGACTAGAGCAATAATGCTCGCCAGAGCAGGCATCAATTAGAGAAAATCGCCGTCGTGCCAGTGCAAGATGGGCTTCCTGCCAATGCCGATCACTCTCTAGAGTCACCTGAAAGGGTTGCGATAGTACCTCGCGAGTGCAGGTATTGCCTCGTCTGTTTCATTTGAAATGCGGTGATATCTTCGTGTACCAATTACAGCTGTCGCCGGTATGCTGCCCCGGCTGTCACGGTAGCTACTGCCAGCAGTGTCATTCCTCCACGAGTGGTTAATGCGCTAAAGCTGCCACCAGCGAGGTTTAATAAGAAGGCAGATCGTAATTGCGTGGACTGGGGCGTCTCAGCGAGGCGAGGAAAGCAATGGCTCACGAGACGATTCCAGGGAAAGCTGACGACGCGGATCTGAGGGCACGGATCTGGGGGCACGGATTTGGGCGCAGCGCTCGTGGCGATTAGAGTGCGGACCGTCAGAGCATGGCGCAGTCTCGATAGCAATTCTCGAATGTCAGTATAGTTACGCCACACTATATACTGTTTACAAGGCGCCCGCAGTAGGGATACTTACTTTCAAAAAAGGTCGCCCATTGGTCGAGGGAGTCTTGCTCGTCTGGCAGAAGGTCGCTAAGCGTATCAATTGGCGCGTCTAGCGGCGTAAGCATGTCTTCATCAAAGCTATGTTTCGCAAGGCCTCGCGACGCGTCACGCCCGGCAAAGTTCGCGTAGGGCCCCCCAGGACCGTAATGCGCCTTCCCATTCGTCACATCAAACACTTTGCCTTTCACGCCCATTAGCACGCGCGCGTCGTCACGGCCGTTAAACTTCTGGAGCGTCAGTGGCGTAAAGTCCTGGACCTCGATAGACTGAGGCTCAGCGAAAGATGCCTCATTGCTGCCGTTGAAGCTGCTCCATAGTCGCCAGGCTATGAATGCAATAACAGAGAGCACAATCCACCCAATCATGGCGACTTGTACTGAAGTGAAGTGGGATCCGCTTGGCCACTCGACTAAGTGTCACAGTGGTTTGGGTCCCGCGGTTTTCGTGTGGGGAGCGCCGTCAGGGTTCGGGGGCTGTTGTGCTCATTAGTGCTCGGTCGCGCGGTTATAGTCGAGTTCGCACATTCTGCTTAGGTGGTTTCTCTGTCTGTTCATACTTTATAGAACTTTAATTCAATCAACAGCTATTGGACCGGAGGGGCTCATGTTCGCAGAGCACTCTGGCATGAGAGAGACATGTATTACTGGTTCCCCAAATGCAAACGGCAGGAACGGGTGCACTAGAATCGGCGGGTGTACTTTTCACGAGAAGATCACACTGCATTGCCGGATTGGAAAAATGGTCCAGGTAGAACTAAGTTCAGCGCTTTGATTGTAAAAGTATTGTGGAGCGAGCCTGCATTTCGTAGCCTGCTTGTACATTACAACTCTAGCTCTTAGACCTGAAGATGTACTACTGCTGCGAGCACATTTGACGCACGCACTGCCCTCGCATTCTTCACTTATTTTATCAGAACCGATTATCTTATTGTGCGGCACTATTCAGTCCCTCGGTGCTTGCAGTTTCGTATCAAAAATAAATTAAGTCGTCTCTTACATACAACAATGACATGGAATGTCCCGTTCGTATCCATAATGCGCCAAGTGTAATCATTTAAGCACAGGCGTCGTTGCAGCCTGTTTGATGTGCGCGACAGCATCGCGTAGGGTGTCCACAAAGTACTCCTGCGAGCGAGCCGCGAGCCCGTCGCGCACAGCAGGGAAGGTTCCAGCGTACCTGTCGGACGGCTCATGAACATAGTCGAACTCGGGCCCGAACAAATGGTGCTTATACCAGTTACGGTGCGCGATCCCATTACGGTCGAGCATTGCCTTATTCACGTGCATGATCCACTCGTTCCAGAAAAGCCGAACATGTGCAATCGGTGCGGCCTCACCCACGAGATTGTTTGCCTCGTCAGCGTCTGCGTTCCAGAACTCCTCCCACGACATTCGAATCTGCTTATATTCAGCGCCAGCAGCAATGATTGCGTCGCTGCTGCTTATCGCTTCATTCAAAACATCATTGAACGGACCGGACTCCACGGCGTCATCGCCAAACACATCCTGTGCGGCGCTCTTCAAATCCTTAACGTAGGAGGCAATGCTCAGTCCAAGCTTCGTCATGTCAAAAGGCACCAGCGGCGCGTCCGCCAGCTCGAGCACCAAGCTTGCCACAAAGTCGGCCAGCGCCCGATGTCGCTCAAAGTTTGGATCACCATATCTTGCCATCCACTCTAGCGAGTCGTAGCACGAGTCGAGCGGCGCAACGCTACCGTGGAACCCCACCTGCAGCGACGGAACTCCGGTGTGCGACTGGAATGCGATATGGTTTCCGAAACCTCTAATAGGTCGATAGGTGTCAGACTCGCTGAGCGACTGCAGGGATTCACCGTCGCACTCAATTAAGTCCATAATCTCCTTCAGCTCGAAAAGGGGGTTCCCTTCTACAACAAAGTTGCGGCCCGAAACGCCGAGACTGAGGTCGATGTAAGCCACGCCCTCGGTGGACAGGCTGTCGGCAACGCTTTCGACCCACTCAGTCGATCCGGCGTAGTTGTGGCTCGTGCCATCCCATGCAGCGAACATGATCGAGCGAAGAGGCTGCCACTGTTTGTCGTAGCGTAGGTTCGCAAACGCGCGAGCAACCTCAAGCAGGACCGCAAGCCCAGCCATTTCGGTTGAGCCGTAGCACATGGCATCGAGCCGCGTCCCAATTACAATGGTGCGGCTAGCCGCCTCACGCCCGGGCATCTGCGCTATCACGTTCGTGATCTGGTGCCGCTCTTCTGCCTCTGGCCGCACCACGAGGCGCACCGTATGATTCTCGGTAGGGCCAGTGCACCATTCGACACCTGTGGGAACATTTTCGTTGCCCCATCCATTTGACAGCATTGACTTGCCTTGTCCATTCAATGCGCGGAGCAGAGGCGCGGCATCGTTCCACGACAGTGCTGCTGCAGGAATGTGTGCGATGTGCGCTGCCTTAACGTCGGCTGCCATCTGCATCGATGATGGCCAACCGGGGCTCAGAATGTCACCTGGGTACATGGCGGGGAAAGCAAGGCTTCCCTGCTGCACTGCATCGGCGGGGTAGTCTGGTCCGTCCGGCCACATTGGCTCGGTAGGATGTTTCTGCGAGAAGAACAGGAGGCCTTTCACGCCGGCTTGCTCGGCGCGCATTGCCACAACCCCGGGATCCTCGTGGCCGAACTTGACGATAGCGATTTTGTCGGCAGTGTCACCTGTTGCCGCAATGTCATCGGCTGATCCGAAGTTAATGTACACAAGCTGCCCCTCTGCCTCACCTGGGAGGCTCAGCGCCATCTGTGTACGCGGCTGCTGCTGCGAGGGATTCGGGTTCTCAAGTGCCTGGCCCTCGACTAGGTCTGATTCCCAGACGACCTCGCCGTTTTGCCGTAGCTCACAGTGCAAATAGTCACCGTGGCTCAGAAACACGTCGTGTCGGTTATACGAAGTTCGCATTCCAAGGCTCTGGAGCGTATCATGTACATATGCCGCAGTTGTGCGGTCGCCCACGGAGCCAGCGTAGTGCGGCATCTGGCCAAAAAACTCGGCGGTCTCGCGCAGGGACTCTTTTGAGATATACTGCTGCAGCACGAGGCGCAGCTGCTTATGGTCGTAGTGCACCAGATCCAGCCCAAGCATGCTATCCGCGTGTGAATAATAAAGAATTCCTACAATGATGCTCGTAAAGAGCACAAATATCAGCCGCTTCGCTAGTAGGGGGTTGATGTAGCGGCCCAGCATGGTATCAGTGCGCAGGGATACCGCGTGCCACAGCTGCGCTATTGGATCAATGATGTGTCGAGCAGGAACGTAAATACGGTATTTGCCAAAAGACGTCATGCGCATGAACCACGAAGTGCTGCCAGTATTTTCGCCATCGGGCTCAGGCTCACTAATTTCGAACTCCTCTATATGTGGCGCATTCTCTGCGACCTGATCCGCATTAGAGGGTGGAACAATGCTAGAGTCGTAGCTTGGCGGCCCTCGCAATAGATACGCCGCCTCCTCCGCAGTGTCTGGCATGCCAAGACCTTCTGTACGTGCCAAACCTGGCGGTTTTGGTATGTGCCTGCGGCCGTCGCTTGGGCAGGGGGGCTTCGGCTAGTCGCTGAAGTAAGCAGACACGAGATTGGCGGTATAAATTACATGGGTAAGGGGCAGAGGCGTCCACGCTGAAACCGCGGGACCGCATGGTGCGGGATTATGGGAGAGCCTAGAATAACACGGAGCGAGCAATAGAAAATAACAAGATTAAGTCGCGGCCGTATAGATGCACTTTTCGCGCTTTGGTACGGCACTAGTATTGCAGATTATGTACGCGTTAGCATGCGAACGAAGGTCTCAGATTAGAATAGTACTAGACGAAACACCTTTGCGACGAGGAACCTAAAAAAGCTCACAACTTGGGGGAACTAAGAAAGCAAGAGCGCTAGTCCATACTGCTCTAATGTCAGGAGTACAGTATCGAAAACAAAATGCTACAAGATCGTGGCATGCTGCGGCCTGCGATTTTGGTGCCAGCGCTCCTAATTAGGCAAGCGATTTTGCTACTACCGCCTGCCAGTCAATGGCAGCAGAAATGCAACCACAGGCATGACCTCCTGTATATATGAGCGGAGCCTTGTGATTATTGAACGAACAGTGGCAATATGTCCAAACTAATATTTCTTCTTGTCGCTCTAGCGACGGCTGCTTCGGCACAAACTAACAATGATGCCACACCCAGCTATGCAAAGCACAAGAAGGTGTTCAACTTCCTCTATGGTAGCTCAGACCGCGACGATCTCGATGTGGACGTAAGCGCAAGTGCCTCAAGCGAGGATGATGAAGGCACAGAAGACTACCAGCCGGTTGCCGTGACCACTTTGCCGGAGGCAGCACCGATTGATGCTGTCGTCCCAGTTCCAAACCTAGCAGTGGCGCCTCAGATGCCATCAGGCGAGTCGGTGGTCTTCGAGGACGACTCTGCTCGCCCGGCGTTTCTAGATCAAGATGTCAACGCCCTGCTTGCCATCCCCACTCCAGCTGTAGAGCTGGCTCAGCCATCAGCAACTGAGCAGCCCAAGGAAGACGATGTTGTTTGGGTTACGCGCTACTCATACCAAAGCGTCACGATTCCGCTGCCCTCGGCCACGCCGGCGCCCACTGAGACCGACTATCAAACAGTGACAGAACAGCAGACGGTGACAGAGGTCAATGTTGTTACTGCTACGGTAACAGTGGCTCCAGGTGCCTCACCTAGTATGGACGCTTTCCAACAAGGCTACAACGAGGGCTTCAGTGCTGGCCAAGCAAACTGTGCGCCAGCAGCAGCACCCTCAGCCACATCGGGACAGCAGGCCTATGATGAAGGCTACGTCGAGGGCGCACAGTGGGGCTACAGGGACGGCTACAACGACGGTATTGCGCACCGTCCGTTTGACTTGCCTCAGTTTGCGACGGGTCAGATCCTCCCCACGCCGGCGACCGCCGTCGTTCCCACACCACAGTACACTAATGTCGCAGGAGGATACCCCCCATACCCGTATGGTTACGGAGGCTACGGTGCCCCCTATCCCTCTGCGGCTCCACCACCGCCGCCGCCTCCGCCGCCTCCGCCTCCACCGCCTCCTAGTCCATCGCCATTATCGTACACGACGATCAGCTACTTTGTGCCGTATGGTGAGCAGCCTGAGTATGGGTACGGGGGCTACGGTGGCTATGGTGGCCATGCTGGTGGGTACCAGCCTCTCGAGGTCGCTGAGACGAAAACGCAAGAGGTCGCCCAAGCTGCAGTAGCCACAACACACGCGGCGGTTCCAGAAGTCGCCATGCCAAGTAAACCGAGGACTGGTAAATAAGTGAATAATAAATGATAACGTATTTTTGTGCAGCTGGCGGGTACTTTAGTGCTTCTTTCCAACTAATCCTACGACCGGTGATACTAATAAGCGCTCAGAGTCTTATAAAAGGCCCTGCAGTCTTCAGATCAAAGGCGTCGTACAAGCAGCAGTGCTCTTCGCCGACGCAGCTACCAATTGAGCGTTATATGGCGCTTAGGCTTCGCATTTCGAACAGCCCCCTTGCCTCCCGCCTTTCTGCTCCACAGGGGTGGGCTACGATTGTTGTCATGTGCAGATCAATCAGCACTCCATCTGCACGCTGAGTGCGCTCGCGAGGATTAGGCGGCCGCAAACCCTAGGTCCACAGTGTGTTAGACACATTTCGGTCTCGCGGCGAACCAGTTGCTGCCAATCTCGCCTAACTCTCAATGGACGGTGAAGGCAACCTTCAGGGATGCGAGCCACCACCCCTGTATGACTGCTCTGACTGGAACGACTTTTACGGGGGCGCAATGCGCTATCACGAGTCAGCCAGCCGCTTGCACTAATAATGATCGTACACTAAAGACGCTTGTAAAAAATTTTGATACTACGCACGAAACATGGGTTTGAAATCATGCCAAAGGGCACTGAGCAGTTAGCCGACAGAAAACTGTAAACGAGGGCCTATCTTCTCAGCCGCCTGTGGCCCTGATGGTGTTCAGCAGACTTTCCCGTTATCAATGATATGATGCTCTATGCAAAGTGAGCATCTTCTTATCTTTCCTTCACGATAAAGCTAATTTCAGCTCCGCTACCACAAGCTACAGTTCGCCCTTGTCATGTGCAAACCCGTCAGTACTCCGCGCGCTTTCTTATCTCTCCGGGCGCCGCAAACCCTGGGCCTGAAATGTGCGTGCCCCATATATTTCGTTCTCGTGCCGATATGGTTGAAGGGTGAGTTCAATGAGCGGCGAAGACAACATTGAGGGAGTAGTGGCTCCACCCGTGTATGACTACTCTGACTGGAGTGATTTTTACTGGAGCGCAATGCGCTATCACGAAACAATGCATCCTGACAAGCATCTTATCAGCGACCGGATCGAGACGCTTCGCAAGTTCATGTCGAAAGAAGTTATCACGGCTCTTGGCAGCTTCATTCGTCCGCATCCTCGCTATCACACTACTGAGGGATGGGATACGTGGCTGAGCCAAGTTACAGGCATCCTAGAACCCCACGATGACTCGGTTAAAAGCTTCGTGACGCTTGATATCATTTTACAGCGTTTTAAAAATCGCGAAATCAGCGAATTGCAGCTGTGGGATGGACTGGACCGTCTAGCAGTTTTGGGAGAGATCTCGAGCGCTGAGCAACGTGAGTGGTTCTGGAACTCGCTATCGTGGGACGCTCAAGTGCGGCTCACTGATGAGTACCCATATGTGGATCCTCATCATGAAGTTTGGACATCAGACGAGCCCGTCGCTCTCGCCGAGCAGAAACTATCACAGTACATGGAGTACATCAAGGTGGAGAGGAAATTTGTGGTCAAAGAGCGATCAGTGTTCTGGTCCACAATACTTGCAGTGTGCATTTTGGTACCGTTCATTGTTAGTCTAGTTCAGACGATTAAAGCTGGTGGTGAGACACCGTGGGTTATGGGCCTAGTGCTTGCACCAGCGGCAGCATCGGGGGCTTTGACGTGCGCCCTTATTATGCTCTCCGAGTTGCGTGGGCTCCGCAAAGTGAGACATTCTTTGCGGCCTGTAACACAGAAAGGATCTCTTCTGGCTGTGCAAGACTTTAAGCCTGACTCGTGAGCGAGTACTTGAGATATGTCGCTTTAAACGCGGAAGCGAGATTATACGAACTATGCGTGGCCTCTAATAATATCACCACCGCCACCGCCGCCATTACTACTGCTATTACTATTGACACATCTTCTATTCCTATCTCCACAAAAATTGATATCTGCTGCCAACATGCCCATGCTCCGGTCTCTAATTTGGTGGCAAGGACCTGCTGCTACCAATCATATATGCATCCTGGACTGTCACGCAGGCCAGTCCGGACTACGGTTTTTAGATACCTGAATTAGCCAGCCGCTAGAGCGTATTGATGCAGGACGATAGAATTTTGATGACGCTGCCACCTTTTGAAACATTTCGAAATATGGGCTCGTGGTTCTTTTTAAGGAGAGGAAGCAGCTGTAATGCCTAAGAAACCTCACACTTAATTGTCTCCTCTCAATACGGCTTATTTCTCTACATTCATTAAATACAGCTTGCTTTTGTCATGTGCATATCGGTCAGCACCTCGGCGTATTCCTCATGCGCTTGTCTTATCTATTTCCACAGGCGCGGAAACCCTAAACCGAAAATATGCGTGCCCAACACATTTTGTTCTCGCATCAAATTGGTTGTTGACTGAGTATCAACGAGCGCCAAAGGCAATCCTCAAGGGCTCGAGCCACCGTGTATGACTATTCTGATTGGAGCGGCTTCTGCTGGGAGGCAATACGCTAACACAAAGCAACGCATCCAGACAAGCACCTTGTAAGCGGTCGGATGGAAACATTTCGCAAGTTCATGTTGGAGAGCGCAAAACGCCCTGCAGACTGGAGCAAAGCAAGTGACTCTCTTGAGAGCTGATATCGCCGAGGTTCGAGTTGTCTAAGATCGGGAGCAAAGTTTTCTGAGAGGCCCCCTTCGACCAATTTTACCGCCAAAACTGCTGTGCTCTCCTATGCATTAAGTACGCCGGATGTCGACACAACTGCATTTGGTTCTTGTCCCCTCATTTCCTATTCGACGACGCAAGCCATCCATCAATTGAAGACGCACACCACCTATCTTGCATCGGCGTGCTTCCTTCACACTTCTTCTAGGTTTTGTTAGGTACATTAGTTAGCCGCTCAAAGGCGATGACAATAATTAGCTTGCCTCATTAGGCAATAACACACCTTCAAACGTTGCCGCATTAGGGTAGCGAACCCTGGGGCATAAATATGCTGCGTTAAGTTTAGAATTATCAAGACGTTCGCTGGCAGCCTCGCGGGAGTATTAATGAGCAACAAAATTACACTGAAACCACCACCAGCCTACCACTTCTCTGGCTGGGACGTATGGTATCGGACAGCATTGCGCTACCATGAAGCACTACATCCCAACAATTGTATCGTAGGCGATCGGAGTCAAACGTTTTCTGACCACATGTCCATAGGAGTAAACAAGTACCTTGGTGGCCTTGTCCGCCCGCATCCCCGCTATTGCACTGCGGAGGGCTGGGATGACTGGGTGATCCAAGTAACAAGAATGTTGGAGCTTCGCGACGAGTCGGCGAAAAACTTGGCGAATTTACACTACTTATTGCTTCGCTACAAAGATCGTGAGATCAGTGAGTCATGGCTTTGGGATGGGCTGGACCGTCTAGTTGTCTACGGAGACATCTCAAGCTCTGAGCAACGTGAGTTGTTCTGGAGCGCGCTGACACGGAAGGCCAAAGTTCGACTTACGAGACAGTGTTCATATGTCGACCCTGGCAGTGACGCCTGGACGCTAAGCAAATCTAATTCAGCCCAAATCGCTGCGCAACAAGTCTCGCTTTTCATGGAGTACCTGAAGCTGAGGGACACGGTTGCCGACGACAACAGGCGGTTTTTCCTGTTTGCGCTACCTGAAATGTGTCTGCTGGCATTATCAATTGGCGGCCTAAGATCAGGATCAGTTGGCTATATCACTCTTGGTGTTATTGGGTTGCTAATCTCGCTTTCATTTGGTACATCACTCGTGGTGAGACGCTGCCAGTCCATTTCGTTGCGCACAGCGGTATATAATGTGCGGTCACGTACAGGTATGAGAGAGTGGCTAGTCGCAAACCTTGAACTTCTTTAGGCTGAGAAATGCGCAATTCCTAACGATTGCCTTTTCTTTAAAACTAGCTCACGCACGTAATGCGGCTCTTCTTGTTATGCCACGGATGCTGTCCTCCTTTACACCCGTTTCTTTTACATTCCCTCCAGCGGCTGTCATTACGATCGCAGGCTTAGCACATTTGAAGGCCTAAAATTTATAACCAGCTTGCCATTCACTGTCGGTACTTCACTCTTACTTTTATTTAGCCTCTCTTTAGTCTAACTCGTTTCACCTTTTGTTCATTACCAAACGAGCGCGATACATACTAAAAGTGTTGTTCGTTAGTTAGCTCGCTGGATACTCTACGGTAGCGTGCACTTTGCAGAGAGCAGCAATGAGCCCGAGACGCCGGCAAGCTCCTCAATCTGGTGGCACGTTTCACCAAGCTGCGCCGATACGAGCAAGTTATCAAGCCGTGAAGGCTCTTCAGGTAAGCGGAACAGTGACTTGTACTCGTCTGTAGGTAGCAGCTTCTCGCCACGAGCTTCGCGCTGCTGGTTTTCAGCTTTGCGCTTGGCCTGCCACGCGCTGATTTTTTGTTTTTCGCGAACAAGCTGGCGCTGATAGTAGTTGTAGCTGCCTTGCTCGTAGTTGAAGTCATCTACGGCTTCCATGGCGGAGTCTGCGTTGGTTTCCAGCAGATCCTGGCTCGGAACCTTCAGCGGCTCGCTAGGAGCTGCGCTTCGGTTGGCCAAAAACAGACTCACAAGATGCGGGTTCGACACCTCTACCACGAGCTCCTCGAGAATCGACGTGTAGTCAAGCTGGTTATTTAGCAGCTGCTCGCTGCTTATGCGCGAGCCAGCCTTTCGCACGTCAAGGTAGGCTTCGGAGAGGCGGAACGCGCGCAGGCCAAGAGTGCCAGTGGCGCGGCTGAGCGCAACATCGAGCACAAGCAAGAAGGCATCTGCGTTGCTCTTCTGGAACGCGTAAAGATTCTCGAAAATCGTCGCGTCATAGATCGCACCCACGCTGCTGCTGATGTACCAGCCCTCCACATGCTGGTCCGCGCCGACCTTGCTGAGGTTCGCAACCACGGCATTTGTGTAGGCGGTGGCCTCCTTCGAGCGGAAGTTCGCGCTGCCACCATCGACGACGTGCTGCGGAAGCGCGAAGCTTTCGGTGACGCGGCACGTCTCCTCTGCGGGGCGCTCATCAGGCCCTGTTCCTAGGAGAATGCCGCCTGCAGGCGACGGAAATGCCTCGTTGAGGTGCCCGTTGATCTGGAAGACCACAGGGGCGTCTATAACGACGGTTTTTAGAGCCATTCCGAGTTTTGTGTATCTCACACGACTTTTTCTGCAGTGATGCCTAACCCCATTCCATATATGTACGTGATACGGCTAGAGTATAGCCCGTTTCGAGCTACTACGCCGCGGAAGCCCTCGTCCCCCCCTCTCGCGCGGCTCATTGGAAGCGCGCTGATTGTTGCACGAGCAATTGGTGACGCTAATAGCTATAAATATATAGGCTCACGGGCACTAGTATAGATCCAGCGTGCGTCACTACAGCTCCTCGCCGTGTAAGTGATGCTAGCTGAAAGGGATTCGTCCTCCTTGAGGAAGGGTTTGCGCAATGCGCCTGCACCTGCAGGAATTGCCGCGGTCGCTATACTCCGACAATTGATAGCTCGCGCATCTGCATGAGCGCATGCTCCACGTACGAGTCAAGCTGGCCGTTCGCGTACTCGTCGCGCACCTGCGGCTCTAGATACTGTTGCACCTCAGCGAGTCGAGTATAGGATTCTGTGCAATAGCGCAGCTGGATCTTGACGAGGGCCTCGAAGCTGGGGTCGAGGTACGGCACGCGGAAGTCGATGAGCTGCGGCAGCTCCGCCGTCAGCTGGTCGTTGAGCTGCATGTACACGTCCTTGGCCATCTTCTCCTCGCGCTCCGCCATCGGAAGCTTCGAGACGTCCTTCGACGGGCGGTCCACAAGCCGCTGCGTCCGGTGGCGCATGCGGTCGTAGTCGAGCAGCTTCTTCTGCCGCTTCTTGATTGCCTCGTCGATATCCACAAAGTATGAGCAAAACCGCGCCGTTGGCTCGAGCACCGTCTCGCGATACGGCTCGTCCAGCTCCTTCACCGTCTGTGTGTCCAACTCCTCCACGGCCGTGAGGTAGTGCTTCGAAACGTTGTCGCGAATGCCGCTGTCCCCGTAGAACTGGTCAATTGTTTCCGCGATTCGCACCTGCGCCGACGTCATCGCCCGCAGCGCGTCGAGGTACCCCTTCGTTTCTTGCTGCAGACGCAGAGACGCCGCCTCGAGAGCCCGGAACCGGCGCTCCTCAATGTCGAACTCGCGGTCCACAGTCTGCTCGACCTGGCCGGTCTTCATCATGACCTGCGTGCCGGCGCGGTTGACAGCCTTCTTGAAGCCCTCCCACGACATCTGTTCCTCGTGCTCGCAGTTGCTGAGGCCACTTGCTGCGCCGCCGTTACGAGACGGGTTCGCGAGCGCGATACGTGTTACCGTCAGCGTGCCGACTACAAACCGCCGTTACGCGAGTCACGCGGCCGAGCGGGCGCTGCTGGGCAACCACGTCCGCTCTCCAGCCATATCGCGGAGACTCATGCGCGCTTCTGTGCAATCTCATAGTCGGAGGTGGTGCTGTGCTGTGCACCGTAAATAGTACTGCTGCGTGAGAGGATCCAGATTTAAAGACAGTATACTCATTTGACGGGCTCTGAAAGCAGTTGCGAAGGTCGTCCACGGTATGCGCTAGGGCTGCCGACTGCCGCTGCACGGAAGTGGCCTCCTGAAGACGAGCGCATCTTCACGCTGAAGGCTGCGCTTTTATTGTGTGTGTAGGCCGTGCCGATAGAACTGCGTCAGTAGCTCGACTCGCTCGTACACGCACTGAATTTTCGCGCCGCCATCTTCCCGTGTTGCGCAGCCGAGGCCGAGACCATCGCCACAGAGTGCGTAACCCTGGAACACGCACACACACATGTCACACGGAGATCGACCCAAAAAAAAGTATTATCTAATCTTTCATTTTCTCTGTGCCCGGTGACTAATTAGAATATTTATTTCTCGCGGCGTTTCTCCGTCTGCCAACAAGGGCCCTATCTTTCTGCTGAACAATGCCTGCTCCTGTTGAAGTGTCGAACGTGTTCGACACGGTGCTGATTCTCGATTTCGGCTCGCAGTACTCCCACCTCATCACGCGCCGTCTCCGCGAATGCCACGTCTATGCGGAGATGCTGCCGTGCACGCAGAAGATCAGCGAGCTCTCGTGGAAGCCCAAGGGCGTCATTCTGTCCGGAAGCCCGTACTCTGTGTACGCTGAGGGCTCTCCGCATGTCGATCCTGCCGTGTTCGAGCTCGGCGTGCCGATTCTCGGAATCTGCTACGGCCTGCAAGAGATTGCCTGGACGCACGACAAGACGGCAGTGACGGCGAGCCACGAGCGCGAGTACGGCCACGCAGAAATTGAGGTCCTCGACCAGGCCAATCCTCTGTTTGCGGAGATCGACCACTTCCAGGTGTGGATGTCGCACGGCGACAAGCTGCGCGCGCTGCCGGCCGGATTTGAGGTCACGGCGAAGACGCAGAACTCCCCGTTCGCCGCCATCCACTCGGCGAAGGACCGGATTTGGGGCATCCAGTTCCACCCGGAGGTCTCGCACACTGCGAAGGGCACGCAGCTGCTCGAGAACTTTGCCGTCCGCATCTGCAACGTGAAGCAGAACTGGACGATGCGGAACTTCATCGAGACCGAGATCGAGCGCATCCGCCAGCTCGTCGGCCCGCACGGCGAGGTCATTGGCGCCGTGAGTGGCGGCGTGGACTCCACGGTCGCTGCGAAGCTCATGAAGGAGGCCATTGGCGAGCGGTTCCACGCGATTCTCGTTGACAACGGCGTGATGCGCCTCAACGAGGTCGAGACGGTGGAGAAAACCCTTGTTGCCGGCCTCGGCATCAACCTAAGCGTCATTGATGCGTCGACGGAGTTCCTCGACAACCTAAGCGGCGTTTCGGACCCCGAAAAGAAGCGCAAGATTATCGGCAACACGTTCATCCGTGTCTTTGAGCGCGAGGCGGCCAAGATCAAGCCGCAGAAGGGCGACGAGATTGAGTTCCTCCTGCAGGGAACGCTCTACCCTGACGTGATCGAGTCGATCTCGTTCAAGGGCCCCTCGCAGACAATCAAGACGCACCACAACGTTGGTGGGCTGCTCGAGGACATGAAGCTGAAGCTCATCGAGCCGCTGCGCGAGCTCTTCAAGGACGAGGTCCGCGAGCTCGGCGAGCTCATGGGCATCCCGCACGACCTCGTGTGGCGCCATCCGTTCCCGGGCCCTGGCATTGCGATCCGCATCCTCGGCGAGGTCACGCAGTCACAGATCGACATTGCCCGCAAGGCTGACTACATTTTCATTGAGGAGATCAAGCGCGCCGGCATCTACGGCAAGATCAGCCAGGCGTTCGCCTGCCTGCTGCCGGTAAAGTCCGTCGGCGTAATGGGCGACCAGCGCACCTACGAGCAGGTCATTGCTCTGCGCGCAATCGAGACGCGCGACTTCATGACCGCAGACTGGTACGAGTTCGAGTACTCGTTCCTGAAGCTTGTGAGCCGCCGCATCGTGAACGAGGTGCCGGGTGTCGCGCGCGTCGTCTACGACGTGACGTCGAAGCCGCCTGCTACTGTCGAATGGGAGTAAGCCCACTGCAGCAGCACTTAATTATTTAGCTTAAACGGAACTGGCGTAGCTGTCTGGCACTCGCGGGCCCAAAATAGGCGGGCCGAAAACAGGCGGGCCAAAAAAGGCGTGCCGAAAATAGACCAGCGCTGCAAAGCGCCTTAATTTAATAAAAGCAGCGCGTGTTTTGCGAATCGAGGCGAGCTTCCATCCTTCTCTGCGACGCTCACAGAGCACCGTAATATCGTTTCGTAGAGAAACTGCGTGGGCCGAGGTCCTAAAATAAAGCTCAAAATTTGTACAACAATAATGCCAAAAAACTCCTACGTCGAGCGCACTACCATTGCTAATGTGTACTCGCCGTCGTGGCTCAGAGAGAGGCGGACGATGTCGTCGCGTGGCGCATTGTGCTGCATACAGAGCCCGTGCGCTGGGTCCCACGCCTTGCGCCACTCACTGAAGCGGCAGCTCGGCTGCTCGGCCGGGCTGAGGCTCTTGAACAGCGCCTCCTTCGCAGCCCAGGCCGAAGCGAGCTGCTGCACCGTCCGCGCGCGGTCGTCGGGGTCCACGCGCTCGCGCTCGAGTGGATGCATGATCCGCTCGCTGAGCCGCTGCAGGCGCTGCGGGTGCTGCGCAAGCATTGCCGCAAACCGCGCTGTGCGCACGAGGTCTGTGCCGATGCCGAGCACAGGCATCTCGCCAAAGACTAAGCGGCACAGCAGCACTTTCTCACACAAGGATGCGCGACGAGCTCCCGGCAAGCAGGTATGACCTGAGCACATACGGCGGACGCGTGCGGCACTTCGTGACGATGTGCTCGCCGTTTACGCTGTTCCACTCGAACGCGGAGATCCGCGCCGCGCAGCTGCTGCTTCGCGATGCCGCGGCGGGTAAGGCGCCGCTGGACGACAAGTTTTGGCGCGCAAAGCAGCTCGTGGACTCGAGCGTGCACCCCGACACGGGGGAAATCATCCTCCTCCCCTTTCGCATGAGCTGTAATGTGCTGTCCAACCTCGCTATCACTCTGGGTATGCTTACGCCGAACCTGTCGACCGCTGGTACTATCTTCTGGCAGTGGGCGAACCAGAGTCTAAACGTTGCGGTGAACTCGGCGAACGCTAATAAGTCGCAGCCTATCACGACTGCGGAAATTGTCAAAAGCTACGGTATCGCTGTCGCCAGCAGCGTCTCCATTGCCGTTGGCCTCAAACCGCTCGTGGCCCGTCTCCGCGTCGCCCCGGGAACGAAGGCGCTTCTGTCGCGGCTCATTCCGTTTGCTGCCGTTGTAAGCGCGGGCCTTGTTAATGTTGGCGTCATGCGCAGCCAGGAAATCTTCCGAGGCATCACTGTGCGCGATGCTGACACGAACGAACCGCTCGGCCAGTCGAAGCGGGCTGCCATCGTTGCTGTTGGGGAGACGGCGCTGTCACGCGCCATTAATGCAACGCCCATCATGGTCTTCCCTGCTCTCGCTTTGTTCCGCTTGCAACAGGGCCCGCTGCGCGGCAAGTCCAACCGCGTAGTCACTGCGACTAACTTGGGGCTCATCGCCGCTACTTCCTTCCTTGTGCTGCCGTTTGCACTGGCTGTATTTCCGCAGCGGCAGGTCCTCAGTGGCGACAGGCTCGAGCCCGAGTTCAAGGGGAAGCGTGTCTGGTTCAATCGCGGAGTCTAAGGCCTCTGCTCTTCTTCTGTTCTCTTATGCTGCTTTAATAACTGAGTTAGTACTGCTTGCTATAGAAAAACCTTGCCTGCGATTTTGTCCATCATATGTCCTTGATATGTCCATGAGTTGTCCACGACTGTTGAGCGACCCTGCGGTTTTTTACAACAAGCCTCATCCCCACGGCTAGGGCCGCCTCCAACTTGTACACTGATAACAATCTGCGCTTGAAGCGTGTTTTATGACTCTGTCCTTGATTTGTCCGTAGTTAGCCCACGACTTTTGGGCGGCCCTTCGATACTTGGCCTGGGTCTCCAAGGCGAGGGCCGCCTGCAAGATGTCGCACTACTACAACCTACGCCAAGAAAGTTTTGGTTTGCACGAGTCTGAATACGACTTTGATGTGAAGTGCGCCTTAGCAGCATGGGCGCCCTGACTCCTGAATCCCTTCGCTGCGAACTGGTTTCGATGTGGGAACAAAGGAGTTGTCTGAAGCCGCCACTCAGACCGACCGCCTCTCGTGAGTACAAAGGTTACCTCCGGTGGTATATCGTATGATGATGCTACGTAGAATTATATTTGTTAAAGCTTAGAGCGCGCTTCTGTTCAAAGTTAGCTTGTTTTCCCCACTTTTACCCCTTTCTTCCTCAAGTGGTATGCATCTTCAGCCTCGGGATCGACAGCGCTGCCCGCTCTTTCTCAACTAGGCTCTGTTAGCCGCCCGCTGCCGCGCTCGCATCGTTGTAACGAGGGCTTGCTACGCAACGGAATGCAATATGAGAGTCTGCCCTAGTGATCCCCAGCGCTGATCTTTACTTGGCTGTTGTTACAAAGCGCAGACGGACTTCGGCTGCGCGGCCGGGACTCAGTGCGACTGAACTTGTATAGCAATAAGAGCCACGCAGTTCTACTGCCTCTAGTGACCGGCCGGCCAGCTTCGAAACTGGTTACGTACTTAATGTTCGAGCTACTAACTCACTAGCCTCAGAGCGCGGTCGACTGTCGTTATACCAGTTCAGCGTCGTTGCGCTCCAACGCCCTCCTCGGCTGTCTCTCAACGCCCGCATAACCCTCGGGTCCCGGTCATTCTGCATTTATGCGGCACATGCATATGCAGTCGCGCACAGACCCTGCGTCTAGGTCTTAGGTCACATGTGGTGTTGGAACCTCTTGACGCCCCGCTGTATCTGCGCCATTCCAAAGCTAGGCCAAAATTAGGACAGGATTTAGCGGCGATCATGGCCATTTGCTGCATATGCGAGGCGATACCGCTCTGCGAAGCCCTCTAACCAAATTCGGGAGCTTAAGTGGTGGTATTGCTGGCCTCCCAACAGCTTCAGCCTGTCCTTCGGCGAGGCCCGGAGGGATTGCAGCTCATGAGCTGAGAGTTGGAGCTCTGCATGAATTGGCCGCACGAGCGATCTCACTGTCGCCCTCGGATCTGCTGCCCTTATCCCGAAGACTGAACTATATGCATTCTGCATTCAGTGCTTGTAACCTGCATACGTTCGAAATGTAGAGAGACCATACGCAAGAGACACAAATCTCACCGCAGGTATATATTAAGCAGGAACATAGCAGCAGCAGATCTTACCATACTCTTTGTTCGAACCTGTTGTCGACTAATGCATTTGCATCTTGTGCTCAGCAGTGCTTGGCTTGTCCTTGGGTTTGCATCCGCAGTGGCAGTAGCGCCCGCTTCTCCTCATGACCTTCAAATAGAGGACGTCAGTAGAGATGGCGTTAGTGCTGCTGGCTTCGCGGGTGCGAACGTCAAAGACGTGCCAATTTTGGCAAACGCTTTTGAAAATGTTCATCTAGAGAAGCGATCCTTGCCTCCTTGGACTCACGGAACTCTCACAATCACCTCAGTAGGCTTAACTTGGACTGTCACGGGCTGGACAGTTTTGACCTGGCACTGGCAGACCTATGGGGCAGTCACGCAGACTCAAACGTTCACTGTTCCTTACACTGTAACGTCTGAGATTGTTCAGAGTTCCATTGTATCAGGTCAGACTATATTCTACACTCATACGACAACCTCCACCGGCTTTTCTACAGGGCACAGCACGTCGATGTATACCCCTCCGCCTATCAAGACTATTGGAACTGAATCCACCACTTCGCAGTCTAGTCAACCTTTATCAATCTCAGGTACGCCTATTTTGAGGTCAACGACAGCAATTAGCCTCCCGCACAGCACTTCGTCGTCATCGAGTACTATAAGCTCAGCCAGTGTGGCCTCTGCTTTCTCAGGATCTCGAAGTGCGAGTCTCACCTCTGCAACAGACTTCAGCTCGACGCCTGCTGTGTCGTCTGCTTTGGCTAGCAGCTCAAGTATAGCATCGCTGTCGAGCTCTGAGATCGCATCGTCACCAGTGCTAAGCTCTTCACTGATACATTCTAGCTCTCCTATTCCACCAAGCTCACCTAGTCCCTCCTCTCCTCTTGCTGTTTCGCCGGTCTCCTCTCCTCTCTCAAGTCGAAGTAGCTCGATCCCTGTGTCTAGTGCAGCTTCTACAGCGTCTTCAGCTACTGCAACATCAGCGCCTTCCTCAGGCCCAGCCAGTCCGTACAGTGTGATGAATCCGTCGAGCTCACCCTCGTCATCAGTGCTGTCTGGTAGCACCAATGCAGTGCCGAGCTCTCATGGCGGATCGTCCAGCTCTGTGGCTCCATCTAGCTGGGCTCCAGACTCCAGCTCGCCGCCTTCAACAGGCTCCTCCTCTCCTTCTACCTCGAGCGCGCTCTCACATTCCTCTGCCAGGCAGCACTCAAATAGTCCATCGAGTGAGTCGCTAGCCTCGAGCGTATCCCTAGCTTCAAAGGTCTCCAGCACGTCTAATGTGACATCGAGCCGTTTGAGCTCGGTGAACTCGCAAGCAACATCTCACTCTACTAGACTTGTCTCGTCCACGGGATCGCCTTCCTCTGCAACACTCTCTGCCCCTTATGTCCTATCTAGCCCCAAACTCGCCTCAAGCCGTTCGGTCGACACTGAACGACACTCCTTTAGCCTGAGCTCATCGCAAACCTCTGCACCGACTATCGGTACAACCTCTTCATCTTCTGCCTCTCCGCCCTCTACTTCGGCTCGCTCGTCTCTCGTCCAAGTTTCTGGTTCGGCTCCCAACGCTCCAAGCTCAGCAAACATTGCCTCTTCAACTTGGGCTCCAGGAACTCGCTCAGGTTCAGTGGTCTCTCTCAGCAAAGGAGGCTCATCTGCCCTTGAAACTCCATCCTCTCACATCGTCTTGTCTAGCTCGTCGCTGTGGAGCTCCGACTTGAAATCTGTTACTCTGCCTACTTTTGTTCACTCCGGGCCTGGCCATGACTCTAAGTCTTGGACTTCGAGCGTTGCTACCAGTAGCGCATCATCTCCTGTAGAAAGTGCTGTAACATCTTCAAGTGAAAGCCTGAGAGCCTCGTCTTCTGAGTCAACAACAGCTGTCCTCTCTACTGCCTCTAGCGTTATAACCAGTGCCAATTCGACCCCATCCGAATCTCCCCAGGGAAGCTCTAGTGGACAGACCTCGTTGACCTCCTCCGACCTTTCTACTGTGACATCCACCCCCTTACACAACACTACGCCGCTGATTTACACAAGAACGAACACCGTTGGAACTCCTGTGTCGTCGCCGACAACTCTGACTACACTTGGATCTACTCTCACGGTTACAGAGCCAACGACCATTCCCTGCTCGACGACATTGGAGCGCTCGTCAACAGTCTCTGTGAGCCCTGCCTCTAGCCCTACAGCAACTTTCACAACAGTGACAGTCTCCATATCAGCACCAACAACGCTAACCACACTGGGATCCACGGTAACTGTGACAGAGCCGACCACGCTCACACTTTTGTGCTCCACAGATGTTCCGCCTTTTTCCCAGGGCAATGAGCCACCGCCCAACAGCAAGACGGCGGTGGGGTCCCAAAGCTCTTCGGTAACAGCTGAGACCATTTCGAAGGTCTCTCCAACTACAGTGATAGCCGCTGGGTCCTCTGTCACAGCAACTGTGACCACACTGGAGACAGTTGAAATTCCTGTATCATCACCAACAGTTCTCACAACCCTTGGAACGACAATCACTGTGGTTGAACCCACTACAGTGATTGTATCTTGTACGCCAGGTGGTGGAGGCTCTCTGCAGGCAATTACAGCAACCACAACGGCTGCGCAAAGTATGAACACCGCAACCGAATCGGTGGTTCATGACACCTTGCCCCAGGAAGCTGCTTCCACTTCTACACATAAGACACAATTAAGTGGCAAGACCTCCCTCAATGAAAACGCCGGCTCTACGAGTCTTTCCCCGTCTCCTCTTTATGTCCCCTCAACTGTTGAGTCTCTGTCCAGCGCGGCGCCCATAGCCTCCAGTGTTCCCATATCACCTATAGGAGTCAGTGGACCATCTGCCAGTAGTAAAGGTATTGAGATGTCTAATGGAAAAACGAAGACCCGATCTTCAATGATGGCGGTAATTGTGTCGTCACTTATGCTGCTCATTTGATCGGCAAGTATACCTTTTCCTACCAATGTTCACTTATTCTCCTGAAACGTAATACTATAATACTGCTATATTACCGTCAAACAGGCACTGTCACTCGCGCAACTTTTTGAGAAGCTGTCTGAAACAGAACATCAGATGCAGTGAGGCAAGTATTAATCCTGTGCCGGCCTTTGGTCAGCTTATGGTATCAAGAATTCTAAGTAATCTTAATGTAGTAGTTCAGTTATTTCTGGGTATAATCGTATTAGCGGTCCGTACTAACCTCATTTAGAACATTACGCTAAATAGTCCAGCTAGAAGCAAGCCAGGCCATTTGGCGCTGTGTTTAGAGCCACCATCGGCTTGAGGTGCTGACCCCGTACTTGAACCGCCAAGGACAGCGGACGACGGCGCTACGCCGAGCGAGGTACTAGCAGCCGCAGCTGTTGCCGTGTTTGCCACACCTGAGTTACTTTCTGTCGCGACAACAATTGAAGAAATCTTAGGCGGCAAGGCTGCCTGCGGCTCACTAGTGGAGTCTGAAGATGGCGAATCTGACAGGCTGGTCTCCGCGATTGATGTTGTCGGCGTTGGACTTTGGAAAGTGGCGTCTGAAGTCCCCGATGAGTTGGTGTTCTTTGTCGTAGAACTGGCCACGATTGAGGATTGATAGCTGGTTGATTCAATTGGAGCGCTGGCACTCTGCCACGCTGTGGCTGTTGCTGAACCTGTCTCAGTAATAGCTTTTGTGGATCTTTCGAATACGACGGTTTTGGGGGTCGCGTTAACCGTCTCGTGCTCAGAAGAAGAGGCTGCAGTAGTAAACTGCGTTGCACCGCTAGGGCCTGGCGCTGTTGAATCACTAAATGCACTCGTTTGGCTTTCTGCCGCGCTACTGGCAGTGCTCAAAGTCAAGCAAGACACTGTTGTGTAGACTGTCGTGAAAACAGTTTCAATAGTTTGTACTGTGCCAGAAGTACTAATGGTGGTCGGCGTTGTGCAAAGGCTAGTGGTTGTGACAGTGTACCAAGATGTGCTTGCAAGAGATGTAGGTTGCTCAGTTTGATACGAGGTGGAACCTTGAACTTCAGTTCTAGAAACACTGCTAGGCGATTGCTCCGGTGTGTGAAAATCGGTTGAGACTGTCGGTGCAGGTCCTGTACCTGAAATCGTGGCCGTGCCCGTAACAATATGCTTTGAACTGTGATTCTCAGAGCTGAGCCCATTTGAGCTCGTGGTCTCCGTAGTCGTGAATGTTGTGAGAATATAACTTTCCGTGGTACTCGAGCTGCTTGGCTGCAAAAATCTAGTCTCGCTGTACCCAGACCCTCTCGGCTCACTCCGAGCATCTGAGGAACTGCTAGAGGAGTACCCAGTGGTCACCGTGGAATTTGTCACGGTAGTGTCTGTTGAGGCACTTTCGGATGAAGTAAAACCTGAGGTGACTGTGCTAGTCGTACTTGGGGCCGATTGAGCACCATGGCCGGACGGAGATGTGGTGCTTCCTGGTAAGTGATGTGAGTGCGTAAAGCGTCCAGATGATACTGATGGTACTACACTTAAGTCGCTTCCTGTCGGCTTGCTGCTTACAGCTGTATAAGAAGTCGAAGTCGGAAAGTTGGTCGTGCTTGATGATGAGTTTGGCTCGTGGGAAGACTTGTCAACTGGCGTTGAACTAACAGAGTGAGTAGAGGTCCCAAAACCGGTGTTTGAACTGCTGCTTGCAACCGTCTGTCCTGATGATGGTTGCTCGCTTGGAATAGGAATGCCACCAGACCGGCTTGAAGTTGATCTAGAGACCGAAGACTCGTTTGAGGACTCAGAGCTTGTTTTCACAGTTGAAAAACTTCCGTGAGACTTAGGGGTGGCTTCGCTTAAGCTTGTTAAAGAACTTGTTGGAACTGACGGCTGACTTCTCGACGGCTGGTGGCTGATCGAAGCCGAAGCCGAAGCCGAAGTATTGCTTGTTGGTCTGCTATGCGACGGATTTGGCGAGTCTACAGAACTGGGGGCTGTGGAGGACACTGCGTAAGTTTGGCTGGATGATGAGCTCATGGATTTTGTATAAGAGGAGCTAGCGTTTGATGAGCTTTTCTCCTCTGAGTGTGATTTCCACGGAGGCACACTTGAGGTTCCAGATGCTTGAGTCGAACTGGTACTTAGATCAGTGCACGACGCTGATGGAGACGGTGTGCTAAACGTCGAGAGCACAGTTCTGGTGCTTGAAGACTGGTACCCTCTCGAGCTAGACTCTCGCGGTAGCGAGTGACTCGAGTGAATACTGGGCACAATAGTAAGTGCGCTGGATCTCTGGCTCGTTGTATGGGATGTGATGATGCTTGAGCTCTTGCTGCTGCCACGTCGCTTTGATTTGGAGCTCTGCGCTGTTGTGCGTGTAGAGGGCTCTGAGACGGACCCTGGTGGAGGCTCACTAAATGTAGAGCTTTCGGAGTTGGAGCTCAGGTTAGGACCACTAGAACGGGCCAAAATAGAGCTGTGCGTATGAGCGGATGAGCTTGGTGTTAGCGATTCCAAGACGGAGCTTGATGTTGGTCCGCTTGAGGACAAGTGCTCTGTAGTGATGCTCGAAACAGTTTTAGTGAAGGTTGAAGACTCCAATCTTGGAGAGGAGGTGTGAGAGCGTAGAGCCTCGGAGCTGGAGGCTGACCTTCGCAAAGTGGAGGAAGTGGAAAATAAATGCCACACCGAGTTTGGAGTAGGTGTTGAACTTCCGGAGCTGGAGTGCTTCCTAGATGACTGAGAGGCCGACGTGATCTCGGAGCTCGGAGCCGATGTCGAAGATGTTGAGAGCTCCGAGTTAGAGGTTGGCCTAGGAGTGCTTGTCGTCGAGCCTTCTGAGCTGGAGCTCTGTTCGGAACCACTTGATTTCGGGACCTTTGGACTAGTCGTTTGAAGGCTTGAACTCGAATCAGATGTAGAAACTTCCGAAGAGCTCGGGGAGGGTGTTATCGAGCGTTCAGAGTGCGAGCTTTGGGTGGAAGTCGAAGACTCGAGACCTGAAATAGAAGTAGGAGAAGAGGAGCTCGAGGCCTGCGAAGCTGAGCTATGAAACGTCACACTAGAAGTTGAAGACTCTGAGCTTAAACCGTGGCTAGAAGTACCGAGGGCGCTAGACGATGGCACGGAGCTGGGACTCAGGGAGGTAGTTGATGACGTCGACAACTCCACACCAGAGCTTGGTTCGTTGTGTGTTGAGCTGGAGCTCGCATGATGCCTAACGGACGTTGGAGAGCTTGAACTCGAGCTTTCAGTCGAAGCGGGATGTGCCACAGACCCCGAACTGGAGCTCAAGGTAGGCTCAGTATTTGTGGGGCGTCCTGAGCCAGTGCTGTAGCTCGACTGAGTAGATGTTGGCGATGACGAACTCTGAGTAGTATCAGTTGATGTAAAGGACTTGAAGGTTGAGCTCAGTGCAGGAGCACTTGACGAGGAGCTTTGCGAGCTAAGGCTCTCGACTGGGCCACTGGCTGAAGGTGACTCCGAACTGAGGCTTTGAGTTGATGATGCTGAGGATCTAAGAGTAATGCTCGTAGTAGAGCCTCCAGGTGTTGACACGGCTGACTTGGAGCTTGAGATGGTAGTGGAAACTGAGGTCGTGCTTGAGGTTGTTGAACTCGTTGAAACATCAGTAGGGGTAGAAGACCCCCCAGTCGAAGAGGACGATGAGGTCAAGTCGCTGAAAAAACCAGGCCCTATGGTGATTGCTCCACTACTCTCGCTGAAGAAGGAGCTTGTCTCAGTAACCGTCACGTACGAGGTGCCCACAGAGGAGAAAACTGACGGTTTTCCAGAGATCGTAGACGTCCAATACTTGGTTGTATAAGGCTCTCCGTAGAGTTCCTTTGGCTCGGTCTCCTGTTTGAGGTTAACGAACTCGTAGCTCTCAAGAAAATCCTCGCCAGCAGCCGCCCCAGCACCAGCATAGCTGAGCGAAGTTGCCAGAAGAGTAAACTTTGTGATCCACATGTTAATTGTACAAACAGAACTTGAATTTCATCTATTTATCCTTGCTATATATAAGTGCGTGTTTGGAATGAGACTGTGCCGATTTTAGTCTGTGCGCAGATCTCGCATTTTACGCAAGGGATCGTACATTTGCGATCTCCGCGCAAGGGCCCGAACGCAAGTTCGTCATACCTTGGGCGATTTGCCTGTGATCTTTGCGTCTATTGCGTATGGCCTTCATGATTCTTGATGCTATCAGGGCTTATACTAAAAGTACTGTACAAAAGAGCTATAGGTTGCTCTGAACTTCTGAGAATTTGGCCCTCTTACACAAAAGGTAAGCTATGGCCAAACCTGGCCCGTACTGGGATGCACTTCTCGTGCAGTGCGTATAGCCGCCACGAGGGCTACACTCCCCCTAGCCATGATGCATATGCAATATGTGTGCACCTTGCATGCATGCATATGCATATTGAACGCATCGGATCTGTGCCTTTCCCTGCCCTGGATTGTTCACGAGGTGCGGCTGATCTCGCGTCAGTCTCTCAGACTAGATCCAAGATTGGCGCTGCAAGTATTGCAACGCCCATCAAACGAGGATGTATAGTTCTGTTAGTCTTAGGATTCGTATCTACTACTACGCGATTATTACCGCTTGTGCCGTCCTTCATTGAACGCCCTGGTGCGAACACAAATGGCGAAGAACAAATCGTCGAGCTCTTCATTGGTGGACGACGAGACTTTGGTGACTTTGCATGCTTGAGATAGCAGTCATATGACGTGACAGCGCACTTTCAACGACAAGTCTTGGCAGTAAAGCACACTTATTAATTGTAGCCCTGAACTGGCTTACACATTCTCGATCTGATCTATCGTTTTCGGCATTTTTATGCGCCATTTGTCGGCTTACCGCCCCGAAGCCGTGCGCTGCTGTAAATGATCTGCGGTCACATGCATTGCGGGCGTCAGAAGGACGTGCTGAGGCAGGCCGAGGCGCAGCTGCCAGTCTCAGTAATTGAGCAGCACTGGAGCCACTAAAATTAAGGGACACTCGCGGGAATTTCATAACTGGCTAGAGCTGTTGCAGAGCAAGCCCTTGAATTTCGGCCTAACAAGTTAAGGGTTCATCTTCTATGCGCAAAGCTAGCTAATTGAGCCTGGCTCTGAAGTCCGTATCGGGCGGCCGAAGCCGCTCTGTGGGAGGTGTGTGCAGCGTGTAGGCGTCCTGACGCCCCAATGCTCGTGCATTTAGAAACACTTTGCGTTGCATCACGATATCAAATGATAATTAACGACACTAATGCAAAATGTTCTAACGGAAAATGTACATTAGCACACATGTACGGAATGTCGGGGTTTGCGACTATGTCATGCGGATAGGAGTCCTAAACATGTGCTGCAGTAGGGTCGCAATTTTTCATACTCCAGAGGTCATTGCGCCTCGTTCATGTCGAATACAGGGAGTTATTTAAATGTAAGAAAAAATTGATCTATCTATTACAGTAGCAAAACAAAAAACGGTATTAATGTCAGACTGATGCTCAGTCTTAGGCTGTCAGCGAAATTAGCTAGCGGGATCGACGGCACGGAGCCTTTAGTCGTCGGAATTGGGCTTGGAGCTTGTGGAGTGGTAGTGCTGGAGCTCACAGAAGACAATGCGGTGCTTGTAGAGGTGAACACAGTTATGGTGGTTGACGTTACTTCTTCGCTCGCTGGAGGCGCGCTCTGTGGAGGCGCGTTGGGCGGCGGTGCACTTGCGTCTGGAGTGGTGGGGGGAGCGGGAACGGAGGCCGTGTCGCTCGTAGTTGAGTCTGATGGCAATGGGGTATAAGGAACTGTCGAGGACTGCGTTTCCGTGATGGTAGTTGGCACAGTTTGGTGTGTCGTTATGGTTGAGTCCGTCTCGCTCTTAGGGACGGATGTTGTCGTGGTAACTGTGGTACTTAGAGTCAGCACAGTGGTTGGTGTCGAGGGAGTCAGCGTGGAGGAAATTGGTGGAACGGTAGTGTTGACAAAGTGCGCATCCGTCGGAGGTACAGATGGCGTGCTAGACGTGCTAGCTTCAAATGAAGGTCCGCTGCTAGAAGGGAGCGGAGTGGTCGTGGGCGGGACATCTGGCGGCGTCGACGAGGTTGAAGTCACTGTTGTCGTGCTTGGCGAAGGCTGTGATGTGACGAGAGATCCAGAGCTTGAAGGTGCTGCTGACGACGTTGGCGGTGCGGGCGGAGAGACCGTGCTAGGAGAGCTTTCTCGACCTTGGGGAGGCGTTGAGGAGGAGCTCGACTTCGTAATAATCGTGGTTGTCGACGTTGATGCTTCCGAGGTGGGGACACTGGAAGTGGAAGGAGCTGTGGAAGGAGTCGTCGGCGGCGCTGTGGTCGTGGTGGTCAACGTGCTTACGATTTCGGAGCTCTTAGGAACAGGGCGTGATGGAGTCGAAGTGGATGAGGCCGAGGTCGGTGGCAGAATAGAAGACTGAGGTGGCGATGACGACGAAGCCGGTGGTGTAAACGACGAGCTAGATGAGGACGTGAGAGTCGTCGAGCTTGTGGGCTCTGCACTCGACGAAGACGGAGTAGCCACGGAGCTCGAAGAAGTTGAGCTCGAGGAGAACGAGCTGGAAGAAGAGCTCGAAGAGGACGTGGTTACCGTAGAGCTGGACGACGACGGGACAACCACTGGGCTGGTCGAGGACGGGATCGCCGTCGAGCTGGAAGGCGACGAAGAGCTCGCCGAACTGGAAGACTCTGCGCTCGAAGAGGATGGCGTCGCTGACGAGCTGGAGGTGGACGGCACAGCACTCGACGGCTCCGTCGTGGAGCAGATCGTTGTGACTGTGGTAACGAAATTTGTTACCGGGGGTGGCGTACTCGAGCTCGAAGTGAGGGAAGATGAGGTGGACTCACTAGTCGTCGAGCTCACAGAGCTGCGTAGACTGCTCGAGGCAAAAGTAGACGACGTCGTGGTGGTGCTCGTCGAAGTGGTGGACGACGGCAAAGTAGAGGTCGTGGTCGTTGTCGTTGTCGACGTCGTAGTAGTAGAAGTCGATGTCGTAATCGGCGTCGTAGTCGACGTCGTAGAAGTAGAAGTAGAACTCGTCGTCGGAGTCGGAGTCGTGCTCGACGACGTGGAGGTAGACGTCGAAGATGAGGTCGTAGTCGAAGTCGTAGTTGAGGTGGTACTCGAAGGAGTCGGTGTAGTTGTTGTCGAAGATGAAGTGGTAGAGTACAGCGAGGAGGTGGTGGACGACGTTGACGGACTGCAGGAGGAGCTCGAGGTTGTCGGTGTTGACGTGGGGAAGATAAACACGATCTCGTCTGAGGTTGTTTGTGCAGACTCGTCTACGCCAGAGGTCTCGCTGACGACCACAGATCTATGCGTGACAGTCGTGACAACGGCAGTCCCTGTCTGCGTCCAGTAGGAGGTCGAATACGGCTCGGCGTCGCGTTCAACAAATGCATATGCTGCATCCAGGTCCTGCTCGACGAGTTTGGCACTCGTCCTACTGGCCAGGAAGGCAATAGCGGCAACTACAAAGCGAATGGCTACCATTTTGCGACGAAAGAGTGTGGAAGGTGCTAGTTGGCGAACGGACAGCGCATGAGAGCACGCCCTTTATATGCGCAGTTTCTTGCAGCAGATAATTTGAGCTACAGGATTTCCGCACCACCGGCTATATCAAGGGTGGAAAAGGGTTTTGAGCACAGACTGACGATCGGGGCAGCACGTAACCCATGCCAGACCATACCTCTGACGAGTCTACCAGCCCAAAGCCGGCTGTCCCGCTTGAGTTCCAGCTTCGCACCTCCTGGGAAAAATCCCGGCTCTTTTAGACACCTGGGAAGGTTGTTTTGCGAGTGCTAGGAGCGCTTACGGACGTCAGTAAACCCTTAACCTCATCTGTCTCTTACGAACCCGCCAGAACACGCATTACCCTTTTGGGACGAGCTTCCGCGTCCCGGCTGGAGATTCTCTTGGTGTTTTGAGAGCCAAGAGGCCAAGATACGAAACGCAGAGTGGTATCATCGGAAAGCTGCAATTTTTGTGTTTCCGGTGATAGCCGTAATTTTGGAGAGGCACTAAGCTTTGAGTCTCAAAAGTGAGCGAACGTGTGTTCTTTGCAGTACAGGCACCGGCCCGCCTGATATGTGTAAACGTGCAGCCCGCCCGCAGTTCTGCGAAGAACCTTACGGATTGCGTTACCAGCGTCTCCACCAGCAATAGCACTAAAGCGGCGAACAACGGAGAGGCGCGCAAAAGCTACAGTGTAAACACAATTGACCTCGAAGGGGCAGCCGAGGCGCCCCAGGTTGCAAAATGGACGCCAGCGCTTTAGCACTCTGTGGTTGCCAAAGCAGGCCGTTTTTGCCCGCCCCGCCCCAATTATCAGCATTGCAGGTGCCACGCTGAAGTGCCGCTAAGGGTCCTCATGGACGCCTCGACACACGCTGCACACGCAGGCTTGAGAGGATTGTGAGTAAGCACGCACACATCCAAACACCCACAGTGAAAAATTGGGCATATTAGGGCAGCTGCGAAACGCTGTTCTGGTAAAGGCTGGCAGTCAGTGGCCTTGCGCAGAGCGACGGAAGAGCTCAAGTAAAGACTAACGTGAATCGCATTAAAAGTGGTGAATAAGTATGTATTTAAGTGTTGAGTGTGCAGCCCGCGGCGGTTATCCCACGTACGGCGGCGGCGAGTCTCCGAGGCTCACAGATGCAGGAAGGACATGAATGGGGGCGCTAACGGTAACCCAGCGCGTGAGATTTTCCAGATGCAGGGCTCGAAACACGAATGTGAACTTGAGCTCGTACTTCTGCTGAAATAGGTGGCTGTCGAAGGTGCCTGAGCACGCCGGCAGCTCAAGATCAGCGATGTCGCTGGTGAGGTTTGCATGGCCGCGCGGCAGGGTGAGGTCGAGTTCGCGCGCCCATATTTCTGTGTCGGTTGAGTATGCGGAGGGCTTGCCTCTGATGCTTGTTACTCCTACAAGCTTGACAGAGTACATGGACAGCACGACGGCATCCTCGGCGGCGGTGTAGATGTGAAGACCGAGCTGGGACTTGCTCGGAGACTGGAACACGCCAGTGCTAGGGATTTGCACGTGTAGCTTCACAGACACCTCGCACAGCTCTCCGTCCTTTGGTATGCGGTACGACGGTCCAAGCAGCATGACGAAGAATTTAGCCCGCTGCTTGTGAGGCTCGCCTGCCTGCAGCGGCGCCAGCAGAGGCACTCGCCGCGTAACCTGTTCGTAAGGCGGGCCGTCCATGCCGGGGAGATCGAGCGGCTTCGAGGGGTATACTGGGATGACCTCTGAGGCATGCAAGTGGAGGGACGGATCACTGCGGACCTCCAAAATCCAATAAACGCCGAGATCCTTGGCGTTCGTGCTCAGGGACGGAGGGAAGCCGGCGAGACTGTGCGGTCCAATGGGAACCGAGAGCGCGAAGGAGTGGGTGCCCCTGTCTAGAGAGCGCGGAATTCCCCGCAATTCCTCAGTTAGCAGTGTGTTAGCATTGCTTGTACCG
This sequence comes from Entelexis tilneyi, assembly GCA_030566755.1. NCBI lineage: Eukaryota > Fungi > Ascomycota > Dipodascomycetes > Dipodascales > Trichomonascaceae > Entelexis > Entelexis tilneyi. The sequence continues at coordinate 12,874 of JAKUAT010000013.1, read as the reverse complement.
CGCACGCGCTCGTCGCAGATCAGAGTTGCGAAAAGCGAGCCGATATATGCTTCCGCTTTGCGCACCTCTATGTGCAGAACGCCTTCAATGGTGGATCCGTCAGTGAAGAAAGGCAATTTAGCAAGCTCGAAGGACAAAAAAATACTTTCACGACCCATTGACCGTAGACCATAGATAAGCACCTGTCACCCATCCTGCAGCTCTTATACGGACGCACGTCGATCTCAGAGTGTCTCACACGTGACGTAAATGAGAGCTACAGGTCAGTCAGGGCAAGGTCATGAGGGGCAGGAAGAGGAGGCGTTCGCTTCAGATATGCGCGACGTAAAGAGGCATGGGCGTCTGCCGTGCATGCAGAGAGTGGCTTTTTCCGGCCAGGAATGCCGAGGTCCAAGCCCCCGGAGTCAGTCGCGCGCCTTTTTTGTTGTGAGCCTGTGAACACCGCTGGCCACTGGGGCCAGTCCCCTCTTCAAGCCTTGGCCGCCGCAGATGGCGCTAACCCATGTCGCTTTTCAGATCGCCAAGCATGCGATCCGCGCGCGCGGCTTCCGTGTACCCCCTCACTCCACAATTCCCGTTGTTCCCGCTGCTCGCCTGCGCTGCGTGTGGCGCGCGCGTGCTGCCTCGCTGGGTCTCGATCTCGTCACGTGGCGGGCACCCACGGAGAGGACCTCGCGCGCGCGTATCGTGGAGCGCATCGCGACTCGCACACTCCCGCCGTGAGTCTTCGTAGCGATGGCCAGTAGCTGATGACTCACGCGGACTTTTCACCACCGTCACAAAACCGTTCCCAATAACGCTTCGGATAGCGCATTTTGCACGGAGGTTTGCTTTTCGAGCCAAACACACCATGTCTCAAAATCCAGCAGCCGCGCCGGTGAGTGCTTTGCACCCGGACGGGCGTCCGAAAACGGAGAAAGAGCTTGAAAAGGAGCGAAAGAAGGCCGAGAAGATGGCTAAGTTCGAGGCTAAGAAGGCTAAGCAGGGCCAGCAGAGCGCTGCGAAGCCCAAAGAGGCCAAGGAGGCCAAGAAGCCCAAGGAGGAGGTGCCCAAGTTCGTTGACACCACGACTCCCGGCGAAAAGAAGGTTCTGCGCTCGCTTGACGACGCAGCCTTGAAGGCGTACGTTCCTGCAAACGTCGAGTCGTCGTGGTACGAGTGGTGGAAGAAGCAGAACTTCTTCCAGCCGCAGCTCGAGGCGGACGGCAGCGTGAAGGCGAAGGGCCAGTTTGTGATTCCTGCGCCGCCGCCGAACGTCACGGGCGCGCTTCACATTGGCCACGCGCTGACGATCTCGCTGCAGGACACGCTCGTGCGCTACAACCGCATGAAGGGGCGCACGACACTGTTCATCCCCGGGTTTGACCACGCAGGCATTTCGACGCAGAGCGTTGTTGAGAAGAACATCTGGAACCGCGAGCGCAAGACGCGGCACGACTTCGGCCGCGAGAAGTTTGTGGAGCTCGTCTGGCAGTGGAAGGAAGAGTACCACAAGCGGATCACGAGCCAGATCAGCGCGCTCGGCGCGTCGTACGACTGGTCGCGCGAGGCGTTCACGCTTGACGAGTCGCGGACGGCGGCCGTGAACGAGGCATTTGTGCGGCTGTTTGACGACGGCACACTCTACCGTGCGGAGCGACTCATTAACTGGTGTGTCGCGCTGCGCACAACGCTGTCAAACCTCGAGGTCGACAACAAGGAGGTCGCTGGCCGCACGCTGCTGAAGGTGCCCGGCTACGACGAGCCCGTTGAGTTCGGCGTCATCACGTCGTTTGCATACCCTGTTGTCGGCAGCGACGAGCGCCTCGTTGTCGCGACGACGCGTCCCGAGACGGTGTTCGGCGACACGGCCGTTGCCGTGCACCCGCAGGACGCGCGCTACAAGCACCTCCACGGCAAGAAGGTGAAGCATCCGCTGCTGGACCGCGAGATCCCGATCGTGCTTGACGACGTCGCTGTCGACATGGAGTTCGGAACCGGTGCCGTCAAGATCACGCCCGCGCACGACCCGAACGACTACGAGACGGGCAAGCGACACGACCTCGAGTTCATCTCGATCATGAACGACGACGGCACCCTGAACGATAACGCCGGGCCGTACGCGGGCATGAAGCGCTTCGACGCGCGCGCGAAGGTCATTGCCGACCTGCAGGAGCGCGGCTTGTTCGTCGAGCAGAAGGACAACCCGATGACCGTGCCGACATGCGAGAAGAGCGGCGACATCATCGAGCCCGTCATGAGGCCGCAGTGGTGGGTCGCGCTCGCGGAGCCTGCGAAGATGGCCATGGACGCTGTGCGCGACGGCCGCACTACCGTGTACCCGAAGCAGTCCGAGAACGAGTACTTCCGCTGGCTCGAAAACATCCAGGACTGGTGCATCTCGCGGCAGCTCTGGTGGGGCCACCGCTGTCCCGTGTACCTTGTGGAGCTCGACGGCAAGCTCCTGCACTCGTCGGAGTCGGCGAACTGGGTGGCCGGCCGCAGCGAGGCCGAGGCGCTCGAGAAGGCGAAGGCGAAGTTCCCTGGCCACGAAGTCAAGCTTCACCAGGACGAGGATGTGCTCGACACGTGGTTCAGCTCCGGTCTGTGGCCGCTCAGCACCCTCGGGTGGCCCAACGTTGACGGGAACCTCGACTGGAAGAACTTCCACCCCATGTCGATGCTCGAGACGGGCTGGGACATCCTGTTCTTCTGGGTTGCGCGCATGATCATGCTGTCGCTGAAGCTTGTCGGCGAGGTGCCGTTCAAGGAGGTGTACTGCCACTCGCTTGTGCGCGACGCGCAGGGCCGCAAGATGTCGAAGTCGCTCGGCAACGTCGTGGACCCGCTGGACGTAATTACGGGCATCTCGCTGCCAGACCTGCACGCGAAGCTGCAGCTCGGGAACCTCGATCCGCGCGAGGTCAAGCGCGCGCGCGAGGGCCAGTCGATCAGCTTCCCGAACGGCATTCCGGAGTGCGGAACAGACGCGCTACGGTTTGCGATGTGCGCGCTGACGACGGGAGGCCGCGACATCAACCTCGACATCTACCGTGTCGAGGGCTACCGCAAGTTCTGCAACAAGATCTACCAGGCCACGAAGTTTGCGCTCATGCGCCTCGGCCCGGACTACGAGCCGCCGACGCAGTCGCACGAGGGCCGCAGTCTCGTGGAGAAGTGGATCCTGCACAAGCTCTCCGTGGCCGGGAAGGAGACGGCGGAGCACCTCGAGAAGCGCCAGTTCATGGAGGCGACAATGGCCGTTTACCAGTACTGGCTGTACGAGCTGTGCGACGTGTACATCGAGAACTCGAAGGCGCTGATTCTCGAGGGCACGGCGGAGGAGAAGCAGAGCGCCCAGGACACGCTGTACACGTGTCTTGACGGCGCGCTGCGGCTCATCCACCCGTTCATGCCGTTCGTGACCGAGGAGCTGTGGCAGCGGCTGCCGAAGCCGGCCGGCGTGAAGGCGCCCGAGACGATTGCGCTTGCCGCGTTCCCTGAGGAGCAGCTGTTCAACGAGGAGGCCGACACGGCGTACACGCTCGTGCTGGAGGTCGCGAAGGCGGCGCGCTCGCTGTTCGCGGACTACGGCATTGCGAAGAACGGCGAGATGATTGTGTCTGCCGACGGCTCTGCGCACGCGATGCTTGCCGCGCAGGAGCAGTCCATGCTGTCGATTGTGAAGCAAGCGACGAAGCTGCATGTCACGCAGGACCGCGACACGCCCGCGGGCTGCGTGGTCGCCACGGTGAACCCAGCGGTGCGCGTATTCGCTGTGGTGAAGGGCCACGTCGACCTTGACGACGAGATCCAGAAGGCGAAGGCGAAGATCGAGAAGGTGAAGCAGCAGCAGGCGAATGTTGTGAAGCAGACGCAGGTCGCAGGCTACACGGAGAAGGTGAAGGAGAGCGTGCGCGAGCAGAACGAAAAGAAGCTCGAGGGCTTCGTTGCCGAGCTCAAGGGCCTCGACGCCGTGATCACAGAGTTCGAGCGCCTGAAGCTTTAGGCGCGTTTACGTACATAAAGGCAAGCATAGATGCGATTCTGCTCTAATTTTTCTGCAACGCTTTCTCCCGAGACGTAGCGCGGAAGCAGCTCGGGGGTGTGTGTGTCCACGCGCTGCTGCAGCAGCACTCGCCGTGGAACCAATCCCCAGCCCGCTATGACGCAGTAGATCACGGTAGCAGCATGACAACACTCAGTAGGAAAAACAAAGTTAATTAATTAGATCGCTAGCACGCATGGCCCATCTCTTGTGGCTTTTGTAGCGCACCTTCGCTGTAACTACATGGTGGGACGGCGGAGGTTGTGGTGGGCTGTCTGTCTTACGTGACCCACCTCGAACGTCGCTTCAGATCACGGACATGGCCTCGAGTAATGACGTGAAGGAGGAGGCCTTCGACGAGCGCCACGAAGCCGCCAGTGATTCGCACGCAGAGGAGGAGCCCGCTGCTGATGCCTCCGAGAACGAGCAGCAAGAGGGCTCTGCAGACAGCCCCGCCGCAGAGGGCGCGCCAGCCGAGGCCGAGCCTAACGGCAACGAAGAGGCAGAAGACATTGAGATTGAGGATGCTGATATGGACGTCGAGGGCCCTGAGGAGGGGAACGAGCCCGAGAACGGCGCTGCCAGCAAGGCCGCGGAGTACGATCCGCTGTTTGACCAGACGCTGCTGAAGCCGCTGTTTGAGCGCCGCGAGAAGTCGCTCAAGGAGCTTCTGGAGTCGATGGATGAGTTTGCACCGATCATTCCGGATGCCGTGACGGACTACTACCTCGCACGGTCAGGCCTGAAGACGAACGACCAGCGCATCAAGCGGCTGCTCGCGCTGGCGACGCAGAAGTTCATCTCCGACATTGCGAGCGACGCGTACCAGTACTCGCGCATCCGGTCGCAGGCTGGCGGCACGGCCGGCTCCACGGGCCGCGGGCGCGGTGGTCAGGGCAGCACGAGCGCAGGCCGCACTGTCCTGACTATGGAGAGTCTCGGAGGCATCCTTGGAGACTACGGAATCAACACAAAGCGGCCGGACTTCTACCGCTGAGTGCTCTCGCTCGTGCCGCGTGCTGCTGCAACAACTTACCCTGATGATTTTACCTTATAAATGTGATGATGGCCGGATGCGCACTGCGCCTCAGCAGCGGGCAGAGCGCGTGCCGGACAATTGTGCTCGGGCATCGCTAATACATACTCAGTGCTATACGCACTCACACTCATAGCTACGATCTACAACTCCGCACCGTTTTGAAAAGATAAAAGTAAGCAGCTCTGCATTTACAAGTGGATCACAATTGCGGCCCGCAGCGGCTCTCCGCTTTCCGCAGTGCCGTCAGAAACGCCGTCTCTGCGTTTTTCAAGGCTCACTTTAGCGGCAGCAGCGCGCAGCAGCGAGAGGGTGCGGCTTGCGCTGGAACCACCCAGGGTAAGGTCCACAGGGCGCGCTCGTAACAGCGAGAAAGCAGGAGCGCGAGGCGCAACGCCACAAACGTTTTTCAGACCAAAACGTCTGCGTGTGCTTGGCGTCGTAAGCGCCTGGGCACTGCTTCTGTAGAGGGCTCTGCGCCGTAGGGCTGTCCTTGCTCGCCCACGCGGAGGTGCCCACAAGTGCTCACACCCTAAACCCGCCAGATATAATAAGTAAATACAGACCGGGTCCATTCGCGCACACGCAGCACACTGGGCGCCATGGTTGTCGACTACTCGAAGTGGGACAAGCTCGAGCTGAGCGACGACAGCGACGTTGAGGTGCACCCGAATGTCGACAAAAAGTCGTTCATTCGGTGGAAGCAGCGCGACATCCACGAGAAGCGCGAGCAGGCAAAGCTCCGCATCGCGCAGCTCGACGTGAACCTCGAAACAAACGCGGATCTTCTGAAGCGCGTGGACGCCCTCATCGCTGCCGGCCAGGAGGGGCGCAAGATCGGCGTTGACGTGGAGGCCGACGTGGACCTCACGATGCACGTCGACGCGAAGCTGAAGCCCGCGCTCGCGACGAGCCCGCAGCAGCCGAAATACACGGACATGATGGAGAGCATGCTGACGCAGATTGTTGCTGAGGACGCCAACCCGGCCGTCGTGCTGAGCAAGCTGCGCGAGCACCGGGAGATGATTGAGGGCGCGATGCGGGACGAGGGCGCCGAGCGCGACCGCCTTGAGGCCGAGCGCACGCAGCACATAACGGCCGACGACATCCAAACGGGATGGGACTCGACGATTGTGTACAACCAGAAAAAGGACGATGCGGCTGCTGCGGGTGCAGGTGCAGGTGCAGGTGCAGGGGCAGGCTCGAGCGCAGGCACGCCAGCGGCGGCAAAGAGCACTTCAATTGAGGTGCTGAACGCGCCTGCGAAGCGCCGCGCGCCGCGCACCAACGAGGATGGGCTCGAAGAGCTCCTTCCGGAGACGGCCGAGTTTGGCGAGATCCCGAATGGCAACATGGAGGCGGCGTTCAAGTTCTTGATGCAGCATCCGTGGATCGTCACCGAGGGCCAGAAGGACGCACTGACGATGAGCGCCTTCGACCACGAGCTTGCCGGCGACACAAAGATGACGGAGCAGGTTGTGTGGAATGCGCTGCTCATCCAGTACAGCGCCGTGCTCGGCAAGGACGGGGTGCGGCTGTTCTTCAGCAAGGTGCTTGACCGCTCGCACCCCGCGGCGAAGGCGTTCGCGGACGACGTCGAGAGGACGTACACGCACATCCAGAACCGGTGCCGCATTCTGCAGGCCGAGGCCGAGGCAGACGGCCCCGGCGAGGAGGCCATCCAGCTGCATCCTGTCGACCCGGACACGGAGCTCGTTGTCGGCGTCCCCGAAGAGGGCAGCGAGGGCCGCGCCATCTTCGACTCGTTCAGCGCGGAGCTGCGGGAGGCCATCGAGTCGCGGGAGCTGTCGCGCATCAACGACGTGCTCGGGTCAATGAAGATCGAGGAGGCAGAGGACGTTGTTGCGAAGCTTGGGGACTCGGGCGTGCTGCAGGTCGAGAGCAAGATATACGACCAGAGCGAGTGGGACGTGAAGCGGGCCGAGCTCGAGCAGGAGATGAGCGAGCAGGATCACGAGAGGGCACGGCTCCACGAGCACGAGGCGCCGACAACCAACCGCGAGATGCCGACGATGGACGAGCAGCCGCCGCTGCCTGTGGAAGACGAGGTCGACTAGTCGGTCGTGCTGCTAAATACATATGTACAGCTTTGATAATGTGCAAGCCATTCAACTGAGACCTGAAAAAGCAATCTGGTTTTTTTGTTGAGAATCAGCTCAGAGCATGCTTGTGCTGCCGCGCCCTGCATATACCTAGGGGCAGCAGGCACAGCCAATTGATCAAAGCGGCTCCTCTTTGGGCCTCAGCGGCGGCCATATTGTGTACATAGAAATCCTTCTTCAATTAGCTGCAGGCACACGCAATAGTGTACCGACTGCACGACACTAGTCGCGCCAATACTAGTCGCGCCAACACTAGGAGCGACAACTTTAGGAGCAAAATGTGTGCGCCGCATTGCGCGCTTACTGCATTGGCGACTGTGTAGAGGTGCGAAGTCGTCCCTCTTTTCTTCTTGCAGACTTAGTGGCCTGTGTGCATAATCGCAGTTGTCCTGCAGCGCGCCCTGTGTCCACTTATCAGTAAACAGCCTAGTGCCTGCTCGCGCCCCATACGTGGCGAGCCTCTAGTGGAAGCGCTGCGTCTGGGTAGCGCGGTGGTGCATCGACTAATTCGATCTACGGAGACATTTGTACACTCTGGCGACTTTTTAGGCTCCTTAGGCGTACTTGCAGGCAGCGCGCCTCTACTATTACGACGAGTCGAGAGCGGACAGTTTTAGACTAGTCCATACAGTTACATGTAATTGGAGGCGCGCTGCGCTCCAGCGGCAGAGCGCTGGGCACCGATGTGTTATGGCGATCAGCGCGCGCACCCCTGGCTCGCACGGCGAACAATTTAAATGATACGGCCTAAAATTACCCCGGCCACGGCCGATATGTAACGGGCGGACAGGTGACGGATAAGCGGGGTGCCCTAACCTGGAGCCTATTGACCCCTTTCTGCCCCGCTCGCTTGAAGACTCACAAGTAACACTCGCTGGCTGCACACAACAGAACACACACAATGAGTGCTATTCCCGCAGTTGCATCTCCACCGGACCCTATTTTCGAGCTGTCCGCCCGCTACAAGGCAGATAAGTCCTCAATGAAGGCCGATCTTGGAATTGGCGCATACCGCTCGAACGACGGCGTGCCGTGGGTGCTGCCCGTTGTGCACAAGACAGAGCAGCTCCTGGCGAACGACCCGCAGACCAACCACGAATACCTCCCTCTTGAGGGCCTCGCAGAGTTCCGCACGGCTGCGGCAAAGCTCATTTTTGGCACGAGCGCGGACATCTCGCGCATTGCCACGGTGCAGACCCTCAGCGGCACGGGCGCAAACCACATGGCTGCGCTGCTGCTCGCGCGGTTCACCCCGTTCAGCGCTGGCTCGAAGCGCGTGTGGCTGCCGACACCGACGTGGGGCAACCACCAGCAGATCTTCGGTTGGGCCGGCCACGAGATCAAGAGCTACCCGTACTGGGACGGCAAGGCGCGGCGCTTGAACTTCGAGGCTCTCGTTGCCACGCTCCGCAACGACACAAAGCGCGGCGATACCGTCCTGCTCCATGCGTGTGCGCACAACCCGACCGGCATGGACCCGACGCGCGAGCAGTGGCAGGAGATTGCAGCAATCATCAAGGAGAAGCAGCTGTTTGCGTTCTTCGACTGCGCGTACCAGGGCTTTGCGTCAGGCGACCTCGACCGCGACGCATGGGCCGTGCGCTACTTCATTGAGCAGAAGATCGACCTGCTTGTGTGCCAGAGCTTCTCAAAGAACATGGGTCTCTACGGCGAGCGCTGCGGCGCGATCCACGTCGTGCTTGCCGACGCGACGCCAGAGAGCGTGAAGAACATCTCGTCGCAGATTGCAACGCAGACGCGCGCTGAGGTCTCTAACTGCCCTGCGTTCGGCGCGCGCATTGCGGCCAAGATCCTCACGTCGCCAGAGCTCTTCGCCCAGTGGAAGCACGAGGTGCAGACCATGGCGAGCCGCATCATCGAGATGCGCCACGTCCTGCGCAAGAAGCTCGAGGACCTGCGCACGCCCGGCACGTGGAGCCACATAACGGAGCAGATTGGCATGTTCTCGTTCACGGGCCTCACACCTGAGCAGTCCAAGCGCATGGTCGACGAGTACCACGTCTACATGCTGCCGAACGGCCGTGCCTCGATGGCGGGCTTGAACTCGCACAACATCGACCACGTCGCAAAGAGCATCCACGCCGTCGTCACTGGCAACCAGCAAAGGCTCTAGGGGCTGGGCCAGGCCGTGCGTCAAGCGATCTAGCTCAAGAAAAAATGTCGGATCGCATCGCGCAAAGCCCGTCGCGCAACGGCGGAGCGCGCGTCCCCACTGCGGTGCTCACCTCCCTCTGTCCGCGCGCGGCGTCGCCTTGCGCATAACCGGTTTCTGATTTACACTACATAGTTCCCATATAACATTCCCGCGAGCATCCGAAGCGAGCACTACTGCACTCTCATGCGCTTTGTTCTACTGACGTGTACGCACGCTTTTGTGGTTCTCGCTTTTGTGGTTTGGAACCCCCTCGAGAGTTCGATAAGCGCCGCAGAAGCAAAATCGTGATCGCAGCCTGATTCCAGGATACGCGAATGCTTGTCCTGTGGCTCGCGCGCGACTCTGCCTAGGCAATGCCTGTGCAATGCGTGCGCTAGTGTCTATGCTGGCAGAGAAACAGGTGCGGAGAAGTCGAGCCCCTTCTCGCGATTGTGCCTTTAAGCTGTCAACTTGAGCTTGTGAATAGTTCTTTAGCTCTTCTGGCTGCAGGCCGCCTATCTAACTCTCTCTATATTTAGCTGGATCTTAGCACAAGCCGTCCCGACCCGCCCGTTACCGCTTCCCCAACTTAAACATCATGCTTCCGAAATTTTGTATGGAAGTCCTGTACAATATTCCTACACATCCCTAAAATTATTTGCATCGTTCCACTGCTCCTCGTCTCAGGTCGCGCAGCCTGCGTCGCTCTCTGTCTTTCTCTCTCCCCAACGGCGCGCAGGCGTGAGTGCAGCTGCTGCTGCACCGTGCGCTCGTGCATCAGGTGACCAAATGGGCACGGGCCGCGGCGCTACTTAACGGACTGCAGGACGCTGGTCTGCCTTAGACTTGATCGCGCACGATTGCTAGTTACGCTGTTCACACGCACTCGTTTTAGGCGAGCGCGGCGCTCGTGGGACGCCCTCGTGCTCGTAGAGCGCGCCGCCGTGCCGCGCGGCGCACGCGCGGTAGCCGCGAGACGCTGCAATGGCCCGCTCGGGGCGCCTTCGTGGAATACACAGCAGCTCTGGCCGGAGAGGGTCAAAAACGGCCGCGACAAGCACCGTCGCTCGCGACACCTCCAATGGGGCCCGCGCGCCCCCGCTTAGAGCCGCCGTTGGGAGCGCTGACCGCTGTGGCTCTTGGTCTCTGACTACGACGAGAGAGGAGCCTCATCGCGGGCGCGTCGTGTCAAGTGGGTCGTGCAAACCGGCGGAAATGGTGGAAAAAATCCAGCGCAAGGTGCGGATCACCACGCGGCAGCATGTGCTAGCAAGCGAGCCGCCTATGGGCGACTTCCCCATGCGCCAGTGGACCATCGACGTGCACATCCTTGGGACCGACGGCAAGACCGAGTACCCGGCCACTGTTTTCGACAAGGTCACCTACAAGCTGCACGAGACATTCCAGAACCCGACGCGCGTGCTTGACAAGCCGCCGTTCGCCATTACCGAGAAGGGTTGGGGCCAGTTCATGATGCCGATTGTGTTCAAGATCGCGCACGGCGGCGGCGAGCAGACCGTGAACTTTGATCTCAACTTCGCGGCCGACGTGCTGCACGAGGACGTCATGCTGAGCTTCCCCGTCAACAAGAAGGAGCTTGTGGCAAAGCTCGCATGTAATCGGCCCCAAAAGCGCAGGCCGCGCTCGCGGCGGTGGTTCCGTGCGGCGGAGACAAATTCCATCTTTTTCCCTCGACCCTGTTCGCTGGGAACGCTCTCCACTCTTGTTTTGTAGGGCACGGGCGTTCCCAATCGGGAACCAAGAAATGCTGACTCATCGATGATTGCTGTGCTGCCCTACAGGACCCTACCCCCGTTGTCGTCCTCCTCCCCTCCTTGACGTTTGATTCACCCATCCCCCCACCTCGCACGCCAATTTGCGACAAAAATGAGCATTACAAGCCAGAGTGCGGGCGCAGGGAAGCCGAAGGTTGACATGTCGCCCTCGGCGATTGCGCAGTACAACCGTCGGCGCTTCTATGGCGACTTCGGGAGCCAGCCGAACGCACCCAGCGTGGGCATCAAGATCGATTCCGGCGCCTCTAAGAGCGCGGTGCTCGCTTCGAAGGCCGAGCTGGGCCCGAAGCTGTGGTACCCATCTCCCAACAAGCATGCGCAGCGCGCATCAACACTGGCCTCATCGTCGTCCTCGTCGTTCATTCCCGAGGCCCACTACGTTGAGGACAAGCAGACGCAGGCGCTTGCATCCAAGGCCGCTACATCGGCGACCTCGCTGACCGGCGAGGAGTACGGTGCGCGCCATCAGCCCGAAGCGTACCAGTGGGGCAAGAAGCCTACGCAGTGGGCGCACCTCGGCGCAACGCGCAGCGCGGCAGCCGCGCGCCGCGACGAGGCGAAGCTGTCGGGCGTCGACGCGCTCGGCCGGGCGCCGCCGACCCACTCCATGGACATTTCAAAGATTCTCACCGCCGCGCAGCACAATGCCGATGCGCGGCTCGCGTCGGCCAACAACCACCTCCCGGCCGACTTTGGCCAGCGCACTGAGGAGGAGAAGTACCAGCGCCGCCAGCAGGTGCTTTCGCTCATCTCGATTGCGGATCAGCGCGTTAAGACGCGCATGGCTGAGATCGACCGCGACACGAGCGCGCAGGCAAACGTGTTCGGCTCGATCGAGTTCCAGAAGCTTGCCATGGACGTTGCAACGAAGATGCACTCCGGCCGCAGCGAGAACATCGGCAAGCGCGACCTTGGCGGTGGCCTATACATGTCGCAGGACGAGATTGACGACATCGCGCGCCGCCACGTGCAGCCCGTGCTCGACAAGGTGCAGCTGATCGCCGAGAAGAAGCGCATTGCCGACCGTGAGGCCGCCGAGCGCCAGGCGCAGATCGACCAGCTCCAGGCCGAGGAGCGCGAGGCTGCGAAGCGCGAGAAGGCCGAGGCCAAGCGCCGTGCCGCCGAGGAGAAGGCGAAGGCCAAGGCGCAGCAGGCCGCCGCGAAGGCGAACTCGCAGCGCGCGTCTGAGCGCGCGAAGCAGAACCCCGAGCCGGGCACGCACGTGTGGCATTGGCAGCAGGTTGACATCATCAAGGAGGACGTCAAGGACGCGAAGCAGCAGCGCGAGGACGCCGCGCAGCGCGCCGCGGACCTGCGCGCCGAGCACGACAAGGCACAAGAGGACCTCGCTGCCATCGTCGAGCGCCACCGCGAACTCAAGAAGGACTACTTCGAGCGCGGCGACAAGATCGAGGAGAAGGCCGGCGGCTACGACCCCGACGCGCCCGAGACGGCGTCGCTGTTCGACCTGAAGCAGCAGCGCGAGACGGTCAAGCAGAGCACGAAGAACGCGAAGGTGCGCCGCACGGAGCTCGAGGAGACCATTGAGCGCACTGACCGCGAGGCGAAAGAGGCCGACGCTGAGGCCGAGGAGGCTGCGAAGAAGCACCACGAGCTCAAGATCAAGTACTTCGAGGCGCGCAACGAGGCCGAGGAGGCCGAGAAGAAGTTCCAAGCCGAGGAAGAGGAGCGTCTGAAGCGCGAGGCTGAGGAGCGCGCGCAGCGCGAGCGCGAGGC